>JACDJE010000454.1:385448-410206 GCA_016647715.1 Pavo muticus
TTCCCTTCCCTTCCCTTCCCTTCCCTTCCCTTCCCTTCCCTTCCCTTCCCTTCCCTTCCCTTCCCTTCCCTTCCCTTCCCTTCCCTTCCCTTCCCCCCATCTTCCCCTCCCTTCCTTTCCCTTTTCTTTCTTTTTTGTTCCCTTTCCTTTCTTTTTTTCTTTACTTTTCCCTCCAATACACAGTGAAAGATAAAGAATTCTGGATTTCCTTCTGCACTTCTTAATAATTCAATGTATTCATAAAACAAATAAACGAACAAACAAAAACTACTAATATAAAACAGTGTTAAATAATTTCAATTGATTTCAGTGAAGTGCCTCTCCACAATATCAGTCATTATGGCAAAGGCAGGCAACTCTTAGCTCTTCAGATAAGATACCATTTATGTATTTCACTCCAATATATGCATAAAGATTGCATATAACAAGTTTTCAACATGCATGTGAAAACGGGGAGATGAAAGGCACTCCTGAAGGCAAGATAAGAATTAAGAAGGCATTGATAAAAGGTGGAAAGCATTTGGAAGATCTTTTCTCCAAAAATATAGGAAAGAAGGTAAAGAGGTAAAACATTAGACAGACAGATCTAAAGAAAACCATTTCTGATCTTCATTTTTAGTTATGTTCTAAAGATAAAGAGAAAAACAAGATGTATGTTAGCAGGCTTTGAAAAAGTCAGGATTTTCCAAATGCAATATTTTCACCAATAATATCATTGATTTCTTTGTGACACAGACCTATAATTTGTAAAAAATCTTCAAGTATTTTCATATCTTTGAATTTACTATACCTGAACATTGTAAGGTACAGTACATTGTACAATCTCCAGTTACCTGAAATAATAATTGATCTTTCTTTTCTGTCTATAGAGACAAAAATTTTGCTCCAGCTTTAATTTTCTGATATTTTATACACGGTTTTCTCTTTTCTGGTATCTGTCTCACATAGGAGCACGTACAGCTCTGTATGCACGATATATTAGAAATTCTCTCTGTAATTCACAGGTTACAAATCAAAATGTCACAAAAATATCTCTTCAATAAGCTATAACTGATTATTTATTATCACTGCTTTTGTTCCCTGAAAATATCCAAGTGTTGTTTCTCCTCTAAATTTTTTAACTTATTTCCATGCTTCCAGTGTATTCTAAGAAAAATGCTTTCAATTTTGGTTTTACACAATGTATGTGTGTCCCATTCTTACCTACTTCTGGTGAATTCATGCCTACATGATGCTGTGAATAATAACTGGAATGATGGCATTTGCAAAATAAATGTTGGACTGAGAATTATGGCCTAAGTTCTGATGTCCAGTCTCATATAATTATCATCACCTGTCTTTGTGTTTTCTATGCTCATGGAAATGTCCCCTTTCTTTTGTTAATTAAGGTTTTATTGCTACCCACCAACTCTGCAGGCCTACTAGGGAAAGCTCTTCACTTTTTGGTCAAGGGTTAAATCCACAAATACATCCTATTCCATCAAGGATAAATCCTGAAGGGTTTAATTTAATTGTTTTATGCCAAAATAAATTATGTCATATTGTCACCAGCAGTACATGGAGTGACACATTATTCTATAACCTGATGTAACCCTTGTATTTGAATGATAATTAGATCTTCTCTTCTTACTTATTTGTTATTAAACTAGTAAGGATTGTGAGATTTTTAATTTTTCAAAAGAAAAAAGCTTATAAAAAGTTGAGCATACTTCTAAGTGTACATTTACTGTCAAGCTGATGTTCCATATTACGGTATTCTGCAATTCTTAAAGGTAGTCTTTAGTCTGAAACTGAGTCCTTCAATGTATCTGTTTTTGTTTTTTTTTGTGTGTGTGTGTTTTTTTTCCTTTTCTTTCATGCTTAATGCCATTTTAGAGTACAATATTTATTTTTCTCATGTCAAATAGAACGGTTCCTCTGACATCAATGGTCCACCTCTTATGGTCAATACCTTAGAATTTCATATTGAGCACTGCAGCATCTGATGCAAGGACTCAGATGTGAACGATCCAGATCATTTATTACAAGTTCTCACATCATTTATATAACTTCACAAGTTTTCTTTTTCTAGCTTTCCCATTCGCCCCTACAACTTTCCCATCCCCCTTTACGTGTCAACAGAGCATTCTACAAAACACTCTTCAACTGTTCATGCAGGCGCTTATCCAGTCAGAGCCGTGAGACATTCTTTCTTCTTCTAGAGGTGTCCTTGGTTCTCATGTTTATCTGCTCTACAGCAGCTGCTCTGAAGTTTTTCTTGTATTACCACAGAGCACCACAAAAGTGAAGCATTTGATTATCTCTTCTTTTTCTCTGAAAGACGACCTCTACTGTATATGGAACACGAAGAACAAGCACACCTGGTACCTGTCTTGAAATAATAAATATAACATGTACAGCAATTTTGTGGCAGTTAAAGGCTCATTAAAGCAATAAAGCAATTGAAAGCAATAGGAGAGAATCAAGGTTTGAAGTAAAACACTTTTTTGTCTGTCAGGTTGTGCTAAACATTTTGTACGATAGATAAAGGGACAGCTTTTATCAGTGACAGCAAGTAAGACAAGGTTTATAACATAAAGTCTTATAAAGGGAGCCCAATTACTCTTGGCTACTCTGAGTTCTGCCTAACAATGTCCTTTCACACATAGGAGCTGTCAATTATGGGCAATCCACTTATAGGTTTCACCAATCACAACTTGCGAATAATATATGGGACCTCCCCACAATGAAGGTCAAAGCAGTAATTGAAGGATGTATAGAAGCTGTGTTGCCATGGGAAAAGGCAGCATAGGAGTGTGTAAACACCATTCCAACAAAGTAAAAATTTTCAAAATGGTCTGTTTGGGCCATAGCATATGCTCAGGAATTTTCTATGACCAGAAATAATCTTTCACCCAGGACCAAAAAGTTCTATATTTTACTCAATAAACACAATAGCAATATAAAAGAGATTATAAAATGACAACACTAGAAACAAACAAACAAAAAAGCAAAATAAAAAACTTCAGCACGTCTGCCAGAAACTACAATCAACTAACAGAATATACATTACAAGTTGTCACATTAATTTTCCTTTGAGTCAGAGAACCTCAGGCTTCTGACCAATCTGACTGGAGCATGGATATCCAACCTTTCGGCTGCAATGAGTGAAGAGGAATTGTTTTGGGCCTAATATAAAATGTATAGTGTACTATAAGTATATATAAAGTATATAGTACACTATAATCTATATAAGTAACACAACCTCTTTTTTATATTTTTTGTTAAAACATAAAAAAAGAGGACAACAAAAACATAAAACTAGTGGGGTATTTGACCTTGTTTTTAATCAAACTAATGTCTGCTTTGATGGAATAGATTGTAATTCATAATGAGTTCTCAAGGTACTTGTCAGTGACATTTGGTCTAATTTTACTCTTTCTGTGCTTCATTCTTGACAATATTTTTTCACAAACATACGTACTGTCAAAAAGAGTTGACATGAAAAAAGATATGATTGTGAAGTGAGGGATATTTTTCTCTGGTTAAGAGAGGTCTTCTAAAAGTCTAATATAGAGACATGATCCAATTTTTTTTTGAGTTGAATGTCTGATTGCAACTCTACACATTCAGTTTGAAAATTCACAGGTAATGTATTTATGTGAACTGAAAATGAAATTGCAAATGTACCAAAAAATTGATATTTTTTAGAAAGAAATTCTCAAATTCTTTTATCAAGATAGAAAGCCAGGCTGCATATTTTTCACTGTTCACAAGACTTTGTTTTACCAGTATTTCAAAATTCATAACATTAATTCCTGTAACCTGAGCTTGCTATAATTTAATTTCATTTAGAACACTGTTCTGTTTTGAAATATAGCATAAGTAAGTTGAAATTCAAAGCAACATGTTTAATTCTTTTAAACGAGCAGTGAAATCCACCAAAAATTCTAAATCTGTAAGACATTCTTCATCTTCAAATTTTCCTTTTTATTCCAAAAATTACTTGATTTCATTTTGCAAATCACAAGTTTTTTTAGCCCTTTACTCCGACTTAGCCATTTTACCTCAGAAAAGAGAATGATGTCCTCATAACCAGCACCCATACTGTAAAGGAATTCATGGAACTGGTGATGATTCAGTCCCTTGGGCTCCATGAGATTCACAGATTTCATGACGATTTGCATGACATTATTCTTTCTTTGTATAGCTTATGCGCATCAATTTTCTTCATATGTAATGCAGTGATATTTCATAAAATGTAAGTGGCCAGCACCAATTGAATTGTCTTCTATTAATTTTATACATCCCTCTTTTTTACCAACCATCACTGGGGTGCCACAGGCACACAAATATAGGTGTGTTTAAATATTATTATCGGTATTCATTGTGTTTTACTCACCAAGTGGCACAAGCACATGTAATGTGTAATGCACATGAGTTTTGATTGAACTAAGTATGTGTGGTGGGAGAAAGAGGTAGAACTAACACTACACTGTGCCCTCTCCAACACAGCATTCTGTTGTCTACTTTGCAGTATGCGCTTGAGGTACATGTGACTGACTCACAAAAACATATTACTAAAAATCACATAATAATGTTAAAAAACCTACAATCTTTTGGAACCACATTACTAGCTGTTCAGGGCTGACAGGACCCATGACCCACAGTCTAGACACATGTGGACTAGAGCTCATGATGTAGAGAAGGTAAAAAAAGAGCTGTACAATTTATAATTGACAGTATCTTTTAAAGAAAAGCTGATAGGGCTATAAAAATACCTTACACTTGCAAGATAAGAACCATAGAACAAGACTAGTTTATGTTGTCTTCCTGTTACACATTGTTCAAAGTATTAAAATTAACAGGTTCGTGTATTTTAGAGGCAGAAGAAACTGCTCTGGCAATTTAACTGAAACTTCTGAATGCAAGTTCATATAATCATTTTACTGTAGAATTACTCTTCCCTTGTCTGTTTTCAGCTTCATAATATGAGAACAAAGTGGAATGCATTTATTATCAAGACATCCCTTGGTCTGTCTGAGATGTTTACTTTAAGTGGCATCTTTTTATTGGCAACAAAAGAAAAAAAAGTTAAACTCGTAACATTTAGGTGCCTAAAGAGTAATTCACCTTTAGCGCTGCTCAGTTATTTTTACTGATTTTTGCAGAGAGCCTTGGTACCTAGCTCAGACTAGATCCTAGATCCCTTAGCTGTCTGGAGAGGGATTCAAACCCTTAGTTAGGAGAGGAAGGGTGGATTACCCTTTAAACAGCAATACTGACCATGAGTGGTCTTCTAACACTCTTTGAATTTTTGATTCCAAAACACCCCCTCTCGGTTTTCTATATTTTCTCATTCTATTTAAATAAGAAGCCAGCTTCTAACAAACTGTTATCTATACAGTGTGCACATAATTGTGAGTGCCAGTCCATCATGTCTGTCACACTTTGTGTAATTATGTATAGAGCACCCAGGAGGAGCTCAGGTCCTCACTGAATGACCTAGGGACCATACTCGACCTTTCAACCAAACAAAGATTTCTCAGGCTGTTTGAATTCTTTATTATACAGATAGTCAAAAGCCTGCTACACTAGACCAGCCTCCCAAGTCCGTGAAATGACTAGTTTGTCTGTCATTGGAGTGGAAAAAAAATGCAAGGCAGCTTCAGTTTATTTTAGGGGGGTTGTTTTTTCGTTATTTAACATATTCTGCTTTGCAGAACCTGATAGACTGAATATAAATAAGTAGTAAAAATCACCAGATGAATACAGAGCCGTATCATACAATAGTTTATAACATACATTTATAGCCTTCCAGTTGTATCTCTTCTAATGAAACAATACATACTGCCTCAGATAATGCTTATTACTACTTTACACATCTTTCAAATTTTGTGTATAATTGCTTTTGTAATGTCATAGACTGATGTATTTAATAAAATGCAGTTTACTATATGCTTTACTAGATTTTCTGCGCTGATCTATCTTCATTTATTCTAGGATCGTTGACTGTACGATATTTCTCTGTATGTTATCTGTTCAATATTATGACAGGTTGTACAACATGGTATAAACAGAAATAATAGGGGACGAATTCACCATATATAAATCTCTTAATCCTGGTTAAATATTCACTGTCCCTGCTGGATTCTCCACATCATCCATGTCCTATACATCTCAATCATTTTCTTGCATGCGATTATAGAATGGTCTAACAGTAAATACATTTGTTTATCTCTTTGGTAGTGATGACGTTTAATGCTATACGAAGAAACCTGCTAAGGAAGGATGTTTTAGCAAAATGCTTAGATAGCAAGATGTTTAGATAGCAAAATTAAGGTTTTGCTTGTATTAACAACTAGATTTTCTAATTTACTTTCCTGACCTTATGACCTTTGATGTTCTCACTGGGGACACTTTAACTGTCAGTGATGTCTGTGCTGTACTGGTCATCAGAATGCAGCACACTGGGACTCACAGTCACTTTGGTGACACGAAGGCAGCATGATGACCCTAAATACAATGACGATGCTGCCACTGCAGTGTTCTCCATTTCCTAAATGAAACAAAGCAATGCTTCAGAGAAAGGGAGAGTATCGTGGCTGGATTCTTTGTCTGTTGGCATTCATTTTTAATTTATACTGAAATCATTTTTGATAGAAAATAATATAGAAGAAAAAAACAAGGCATATGGCAAGTCATCTCACTTTTACTTGTCTATGTTTTGTCCTATTTTTCTTTCAGCCATTTGATAGATAAAATGTTATTGCTTAGACTCTTGAGTAGAGCAGAAAAACTATACAGAGAACAAGGAATGGGCTGTTCTGGAAAGTAGCTTAATTAGCAGTAGCATTAACTACTGTTTAAATGCTACTTTATGAAATAAATTGGTCATATTTCCATACTAATTTGGAACAATCGTGGAAACATCATAGATTCCTTGTTTTCTGAGATGACTATTCATACACCAAAAAAAAATCTTCTTATATGTTTTTCTAAAACACAGTGGAATGGTAGAAGGAAATGCTTTTTAATTAATACAAAAAAAAAGAGTATTGACTTCCTAGTGAAATACAATCGAAGAGTGCGGGAAATGCTCATTATAATTTGACAAGTCCTTTTATTTCAAATGAAATTATTTGCTATTCAAAATGTAAAGCAGAGTTTTAGGACATTTTATAGTGGCTATCATTTCTTGCCAGACAATTTTTATATTACTGGGTGAAGGAGGGGATAAAAGCTTCCAGGCATACCTAGTATTATGGAAAGTGATGACAAATTGGAGATCTTGGAACAGACAGCCAATTAAAATTTGTCATTGTTCTGTGTACACTGCCACACTCTCACTGCTTACAGGATTTTGTTCTTTTCACTTCTGTTTCTAAAACTAATTTAATTTGTGATTAGATGAAAGATATTTTCCCCTTCTTCTAAACTCTGGAAACATTGAAGAAAACCTATGTGAGAGACAGAAAAGAAATGTTATTGACTGTATTGACTGAGTGAACCTTAATCCTCAGAACTGGATTTTTTAAAAAATTTCAGTTCCAAATTGAAAGCAAAGTTGAAAAGGCCAGCCTTCTTCTGCTTCCCAGATTCTCTCTATATGTGATGCATGGAGAAGAGACACTTTAAGGAAAGTCTTTTGAAGCTTAGACTCTTCCCTGCCTCCTCCATCAAGGAGGAACTGGGAGCATTTGTGTAGCAATTTGAGAAGCAGCAAATGCAGCCTTGTCCACCTGATCACATATAGAAAAGTTGCCAAGACTTCTCGGGGGGCAGGGCACCATGCTGGCACCTCATCTGCACCCTCTGATTCACACTTTGAAGGAACATTTCCTCTTCGTTTTGTCAGGGCATCCAGAGGAGATGATGAGGAGTAAACACGTTCCCCCAGTCTGGGCTGTCAGGGCTGCTACATGCTCCGTGTCCTCTTTTTTCCGCTGTCAAACATGTTAGAGATTATATAAAAAAATTCAGGGATCTAACAGTGAGGTACAATAAATATTTGCAAACATATATATATGTGTGTGTGTGTGTGATAGTCTGTTGTTTTTTTTTTTTTCTCCATTTAGAGCTACATATTTTAATGTAGTTTTCCATCACTGCCTTGGATAATGTATAGTGCCCTTACATATGATTTGACAAAAGAGAAGAGTTAGCAAGATACAGACATTCAGTACAAATGTCAACACTTCTATCATCTTTTCGGTAGACAAAATAAATCAGCATTATATTCTTTTTACAAGTTCAGCATGAGAGAAATTCTGATCCCATTTGAGATGTTTGAGATTGATATAAGGATTTCATTGAGAATGTATGTTTTGAGTCATTCTTTAGCAAAATATGTATGAAATGAACATGGAGACTGGTTTTAGAATTCTAATTGACTGGATTTTGTTAATTAAATGTATAATATAATAAAAATTCTCTTTGTATTCAGCTCAACCCAAGGATATATATGTGGGCAAAATTAGAACTAACATGTAAGGGAAATGTGATTGAACTATGAAAAAAGTAGATGAAACAAAACTCAGTTCTCACAGCAGACAAGAAAGTGATAACCTGAGGTAAGACTGCAGTTTACTTTGAAAGATGTATAGTATGTCAGCTTATCACTGTAAATCAACCGAGACTAGAGGGTGTTTTTGTGTAAAAATAACTATTTGTTATTTAAACTTGAAAAAGAATAAGGGTACAAGTAAAACTATTGATTTATGTTCTGTAGCCTTCATACTACTGAGCAGATAATTCTTTTTCGTGAAGAAAATGTTTTTTTAAAAATCACGGAATAGGAAGACCTGTGCTGTTTCCATTCACTTTTACAGGTAGATAACTATCCTCAAAGTCCCGCTTTGCTCTTCCTACTTTATGGCAGTACTTCTTCAGCTCAAGTTGCTTTAAAAGTTGCATGAGGAACTTGGCATGTGGAAGAGAACATGTCCCTCAAGTGCATGAATGTCTAGAGTAGCAGAGTGGACAAGAATTGTTTCAAAAATTCACTAACTTTGCAAAGATTTCTGCAAAAAGTTAACTTTGGCAATCTTAAACTTGGAAAGAATCACTAAGCTAAAATTAAGAATCACTAAAATGACAGTAAAAACTCATGACATGCACTTCTAACCAGAATAGGTTAGAACAGGTAGCAAAGCGTTAAAATTTCAAGGCACTGCTGGTACGCATATTCATAAAAATCAAATTGCCAGTTTCATTTACGCTTTCACTCATATTTCTGCTTCTGAAGGATGCAAAGAAATACTTGTAAATGTGAATGGTATAACAAATCTATGTCATCTTTTATTGAGAGTCTGAAACACCAAAGGCTGACAAACTGTACAATTCGTCATAACTCCTAAAGTTTGCACAACCCAGTGAAGAATGTGAATGCAGTGAAAGGGATCACGTAAGCCAGGATGCCTTAATTTGACTTTGCTAGTTATGCACAGAGCTAAAGCACATTTTTGTCTGTCAAATTTTCAACTTAATTCAAGAGATTGAAATCTCTAAGAGGAACACATATATTAACTATTTAGAAAAAAAATATGCATTTAATATCAACAAAACAGTTTCGTTCAAATTAAAAAAACAAATATAACCAAAAATCTAGTGCACACTTAAGCGCTTTTGCTTAATCAGGGTGGAAAGGAAACTCTGCTTTGGAGATAAGAGGAGTAAACCCCTGAGACATTCAGCTTCCTTAACTAACACATTTGGAGCTGCAGGATAATTAACTGTTATTTAAGAAGTAACAAGCTCATTTAACCTTCCATTAGAAACAAGAAAAATAAACAACTTACAATTTGTATGGAAAAATTTTTACAACTCATAATTTTATCTCTGCTTTCATGCAAAACTTACAAGCAGTAATGAGTGACCCGTGGTTGCAGAGTAATATATTACCCTAATTCTGTTCAAATTCAAATAAGGTGTGTACTAAACTGTTTGAGACAACATAAGATAGAATGAAATAATATTTCTTAGATAATCTTTGACAGGCTTATTAAAAGAGTGCACAATTTTCTGTTCCTGATGCACATACACTTCATACTTCAACCCGAATATTAATATGAGGTGCAGCATCTCAGTAATGTGAAAACCTGCATATTCTGGCTGAGTATAAAAAGCAGGATCCTATCTCCAATAATAATTTAAAATTAGCTTTTGAATATCAAATAAAACAGCCATCAGTGTCTCACTGCGCTTTAATTAGACCTTAGGTTAGTTAATATTCACTCTCTCGCTGTATCGATTTGTATGCAAGCTGTAAAATAAAATCTCTTAATTTAATGCATTAATGTAGCTGTATCTCAATGGGTGGCAAACAGATTGTGGAGATTAAATAACATGCTTTATGCAGCAAGGCTTAGTTTAATTTGTTTGACAGCTGAGTTTTTACACTTGTAATTGCAGATATTGCAAGTGGAGCTAAACAATGTTGTGCTACTGTCCATGTATATGAGAGCCAAAACTGATGTGCAATTCCAATGCCTTCAGGTTCTGAAAATCATAACGTTGGTGTTTTTTTAACTTCACAAATAAGATTACATTTGGATATAGTGTGGAGTTTAACCCCAGCAGGCAGTTAATCACCATACAGCTGCTTGCATACTCTCCCTAGGTGGAATGAGGGAGAGAACTGGAGAGGTAAAAGTGCAAGAACTCATGGGTAGAGATAAAAACAGTTCACTAGATAAAGGCAAAGTTGCATTCAAGCAATGCAAAACAAGGAATTCATTCAGTACTTCCCACTAGCAGGCAGATGTTCAGCCACTTTCAGGAAAGTAGGGCTTATCACTCACAACTGTTGGGAAGACAAATGCCTTCACTCTCATTGTCGCCACCTACCTCCTTCTTTCCCCCCAGCATTATCGTTCTGCAAGTCATACGGCATGGGATATTCCTTTAGCCAACATGGGTAAGTTGTGTTCCCTCCCAGCTCCTTGTACATACTCAGCATCCTCACTGGCAGGGCAGAGTGAAAAATAGAAAAGTTCTTGATTGTGTAAGCACTGTTTTGCCATAATTAAAACACTGGTGTTTTATCACCATTATTTTCATCAAAACTCCAAAGCACAGCATATAATACAAGCCTCCATGAAGAAAGTCAACTCTATCCCAGCCAAAACCATGACACATAGTAATGAAGGCTGAATGCTATAGAGACAAATCACATGCACTTCATTCAGTGTATTCCTCTTATTCTTATGGACAATTTATATTAATATGTATTTACTCCTAAATAAAATCCTTTATGATCCAGCCCTAGGAACAACTTACACCTGATCTCATGCTCATTAAATTAAGTTGGAAATATTTTTTTTCTGGATTTAACTAAGCATAAAATCCCTATAAGGGTAATCTTCTTTGGAGAACTGTTTTTCAATAATTGCAGGTTTTTTAGAAGTGGATCTGAGAGAGGAAAAACATTACAAGTGTCTGAGCTTTCAGTGAGGTACATAAATAAGAGATGTGGTTTGGGATCTTGTGATTGTCAAATTGGCAGGAATTTAACAATTTACTCATAAGGAGCTAGTGACTTACTCCAGAAGGAAGCCCAGACACCAATGTACATACATGCAATACATGTGCTGAAGACCCTGGAATGAAAGGAGACAGTAAGCTCAAGTGACAACATGGACACATAATGGAAACTAGATCTCAGACTTACACTGAAAGATATAGTAGTTCCAAGAAGCAGAAGCTATGAATTTGTACTGCTTTTTGTAGGCACTTCAGAGATTTATGGCTAAGCAGCTGACCACCAAAAATACTCACTCCTTTTTACAGGCACCTGTTCTTATAAAACTTACACTTCCTGATGATCTCTGTTTGAAACGGCTCAAGGGGAGATGATAAATGCAAGCAGATACACTTATTCCTTTAAAAAATTGCCACTGTAACTGGATAAACATTGATTTCTTTAATGAGAAGTAGCTGTACAGATTACCACTGTGTAGTATCCTCTTCAGAGGTTATATAGTTTGTAGTCTTAGCTTTTTGTATTAACTATAGCTCCGAATAAAGAGTACAAATTATCTCTTCCATCTTGTTTTAGGTCACTGAGAGCCATTTGGCATCCCTACTGCCTTTACAGTTCATTAGGCATAAAGATGGTATTAGGAACATGTCTCTCCACATCAGCAGTGTGCTAGTGATAAGAACAGTCAGCTCTAAATGTTTGCTTGTCACCTCAGCCCATACATAAACCTACTGAGAATCTGTGATTTTGTTCTTGTTGTATTAGATGAGTAGATAAGGCTCATTCACTGTGAACACTACAATTATTGTAGCACAGAAAATATCGAACTTGAACCAGGAAAATTATATTATTAAAAAGTAAAGAAAGAAAAATAGAAGCAGTATGGCAGTGCTGTTCATTTGCTATGATGGAAGTATAGACGACTAGCTTAAACCAGATGTCTTTTTTGGGGTCTAAAAGCAAGTAAGGTGAATCTTATTCACTACAAGTAGTTAAAGAGGCATTACATTTCAATGCAACTAAAGCACTTAAAGTTCAGAGCATAAGTAATGCCTCAATAAATTCAAAAGGTGTATATAAATGAATGTGACATGCTTCAATATTGACAGTGACAGGATTTTAATTGTACTTAGAATCCTAGGAAAACAAATTCCAAAAATGTAGACAGTGATCACAGAAAGATCTTTTTTAACTTGATAGAACAAATAATAACAATAATAAATATGCTTTAGATTTTGTAGGTACCTCTGTTTATAAGCTCTTTCCTCTCCAAATGAATGAAATAAATCTAGTCCCACTAAAACAGGTATCAGAGATGCTCTACAGAGATTTATTTCCCCTAAGCTTACTCTGACACAGATGACGATCCTCTTTTATTGCATTGTTCAAAAGATTCTGCGTGACTTAATAAATATACAGTTATATGGGGTGAATTTTCAACAGATGTGACTGCAGCAAAACTGTGGAATTATACTAGGAAAACAATAGTTCCTGTGCATGTCTATGCTAAATCACAACACATGTATTTTGTTTTAATTGGTCCTTCTCTCTTGCTGCTGGAATTTTACAGATTGCCATGGTTGAATGAGCTGCAAACAACTCTCTGAGGGCAAAGCTTTCATTTTTGTTTAGAATTTTCCACTCAGGTTAAGAATAAGCCTCCAGACAGAATCTAAGTACAAAGAGACAGAGAGGGGAAATAACTGATGAGAAAGTTTGTCCTTTTTTCTTTTTCTTTCTTTTTTCTTTTTTTTTTTTTTTTTAAGTTTTTAGTTTTAATTAAAATTTTGCTATTTTTTTTTCTTGCAAGTGAACTACAGCATCCTGGCTTCTCCTCTATATGCAAAGTTCAAACCTCTAAGTTCTCCTGAACATAACTGTGTCATTTGCACCTTTGCCTCACTGAAGCCAAGACCAGAGCCAAGGAGTACTCTTACAAAGTGAAATCACTCACTTCACTTTCACAATCTTGCTTGGGAGTGGGCTACAAAGAGTCTGCATAGAAAGACAGCAGCCTTTGGCTGCACTCATTAGGTTCCTTCTGACTCTAGAGCTAGTTGATCTTGTTGCAGTCCTTAAGATGCTGTAAGTCTGTGCTGGGACTTAAGTTTCCCATGTAAGCATAAATATAAGGATATATGGATGGAAAGTGTTTGTTCCTTTAAAGGTAACTGGTCGAGGGCCTTTTTCAGTGTAAGATGGGATGATAAGAAAAGTAGGAATCCATTAAAAAAAACCAAAAACACACAGGGACACAAGCCTGACTAGCAAATGGTAAGGGAGGAGGTGATGAGAAACAAACCCAATCACACACACAAATTTGTGTGGGCATGTGGGTGTGTGAGAAGATACATTCCATTGAGGCTGTCTGATTGGGAACCTTGTCAATTGGGAAACTAAGGGAAAAGGGGGAAGCCAGAAATCAAAATATACCAAAACACAGATTTGACAAAACCAACATGAAGACAATGACACTAATGACACTAATTAATGGTCTATCACAGGTGTGTTCAGCCCCATGGCCTGCAGGCCACACAGAGCCCTGGACAGGCAGTAATATATTTTAAAATGCTAGAAATTTGTATATTTCAAAATCAGAAATAATTTTTAAGTTCCTCTTTAAGTCTGCCTTTATAGGTCATGAAAGAGGTAGCAAATATACAATTGCCAAAAATATCCATACTTCTAAATAAGAAATGAAACGTGGTGTGCAGCATGGGAAATTTTAAACCTCCAACTTCTGCGATGTCTGCACCCTGGCACAGAAAAAATAGAATTGCAATCAGATATTCAACTCAAAAAAAAAAAAAATTGGATCATGCCTCTTTAGTAAACTTTTAGTCTCTCTTACCAGAGTAAAATTTCCCTCACTTCACAATCATGCCATATTCATGTCAACACTCTTTGGTAGTATACACATTAATGAGTAAATATTGCGAGGATGAAGCACAGAAAGAGTAAAATTAGATCAAAACTCTCTAACAAGCACCCTGAATACTCACTAAGAATTGCAACCACTTCCATCAAAGCAGGCATTGAGGTTCAACAAGACCAAATGCTGGGTCCTGCACTTTGGCCACAACAACCCCAGTCAATGCTACAGGCTTGGGGCAGAGTGGCTAGAAGACTGTGTAGAGGAAATGGACCTGGAGCTATTGATTGATTCTTGGCAGAACATGAGCCAGCAGTGTACCCAGGTGGCCAAGAAGGCCAGTGGCATCCTGGCTTGCATCAGGAACAGTGTTGCCAGCAGGAACAGGGAAGTAATTGTGCCTCTGTACTCAGCACTGGTGAGGCCGCACCTCAAGTACTGTGTCCAGTTTTGGGCCCCTCACTGTAAGAAAGAGATTGAGGCCTTGGAGCATGTTCAAAGAATGGGAACAAAGCTGGTGAGGGGTCTGGAGCACAGGCCTTATGAGGAGCGGCTGAAGGAGCTGGGATTGTTCAGTCTAGAGAAGAGGAGGCTCAGGGGAGACCTTATTGCTCTCTATAACTACCTGAAGGGAGGTTGTAGTGAGCTGGGGGTTGGCCTCTTCTCTCATGTAACTAGTGATAGGACTAGAGGGAATGGCTTCAAGCTGCACCAGGGGAGATTCAGGCTGGACATTAGGAAATACTACTTCTCTGAAAGAGTGGTCAGGCACTGGAATGGGCTGCCCAGGGTGCTGGTGAAGTCACCAACCCTGGAGGTATTCAAGGAACATTTGGATGTTGTGCTGAGGCACATGGTTTAGTGAGAACTATTGGTGATGGGTGGATGGTTGGACTAGGTGATCCTGTGGGTCTTTTCCAACCTTGGTGATTCTGTGATTCTATGATTGATGCATTAGTTTGATAAAAATAAGATCAAATATCCTACTAGTTTTATGTTTTTCTTGCTTTTTAAAAAATATTTTAAAAATATTAAATATTATGCTTTCTTCTGTATAGAGAAGTATTTTACCTCTACTAACTTCAGCAGGAAGGCTATGCTTCCAAACCAGCTACTGGGAGGCACTGGTGGGAGGACAGTCTATCTCCTCCAAACCTGGCATGCATGTGTGCATTCACCCACAAAATCCAGCTTCCTCTCAAGAGGAAGAAGGGACTTGGCTGGCTATACTTTTGTTTTTTGTGAGTCCTGTCTGTAAGTGCTGTTAAAGACAACTCTTTATGTGTGGCAGTCTGTGTGACCAACTCCATTTCTGTCCTCTGTGTGTGCATGTCTGTATGTGTTTGTGTCTTTGGGATATGTGCTCAACTTTGCTACCAGTTGGACTTGAAAGGGGGAAAGCAGCAGTCTTATCCTCTGGCTGGGCAGAGACCCAGGGGCACTGAGCACCAAGCTGGGTCCCAGTGACCAGGAAAGAGCAGTGCTGGGCTGCAGCAGCTGGAGCAGGTGGTCACGCTCTGTACATCACTTAAAAATCAAGTCTTGCAGAGCACTGCTGTCAGAGACCTTCAGTGCAAACTGCCATGCAATAAAAGTAATCATAATATAACCCAGGGTGACTGGAAAGATGAGACTGTAGCTCAATCTAGCTCAGAATCCTACCTCAGAATTGATTACATCTGGATAATTGGGAAAGAAAAATATATTATACACCAACTTTATAGCAAGAAAAAAAGCATAACGAAAAAGTTACAGATGCATTATTTCTGCATGAATATGACAGAAAGCCCTTGAAGTCATCTATTTTTGACCTTACTATACTTCCACCTACATCTTAGTATATATTAATCTCATCTACAGAGCAAATAATTTTTCTAGAACTTACGAAAAATAATAACTTGTACAGAATGATAGCATGACCAGTCTTTTTTTATAATTTTATTTTCACTAGAATACAAGAAAAGGGTCTCCATGAATGCTTATCTCCTAAAAATTGTCACTTTTCTATAGTTACTTCTCTCCTGATTCATTGCAACTAACTAGGTATCCAGTCTAAGCAAACCATCTAGATTAGTTTTTATATAACATAGCTGAGTATCCAAATGATTGTCTTACAATAATCCTTTTGTTCTTTTTATTCTGTTTCACACTAAATGTCCTCCTATTCCTATCAGTGGTTAACTTCTACCTTTCCCTGCATACTGATTCTATCTCTGATGTGCTTATTTCTTGCTTTATACTAACATCAAGTTACTCCGCCAAGGTGACTTAATAATGTAACTATTAAATCTTCTTCCTTGGGAAAAAAGATTTCTTTCAAGCTCCTGCAATAGAATCAATTTTGCATAGTTAAGTAAGTAAAGAGAAGTGTACAACAGAAGAGTTCCATAAGTCAATCAGCCCTACTGTCAGCAATGACTACTACGTTGTAAAGATATAGACAGTTTATAAAGTTATAAAGGTATAAACATAGACAGTTTTTGCAGTGTTTGTCTTCTATTGCACCAAGGTTACTGAAAGAAATTTGGAGGCCCTTTGACTTCCATTCAGGCTCATAGGAAAACCAATTCCGGAAGGCTAATTAGCCAGGAGCTTGAGTATATTCAACGCAGGGGCAACATGAGTCAAGTCAGTTTGAAAAGTACAAAAATAACATGAACTATCTCCTTGCAGACCAGCATTTCCCAATGGGCTGCCATGAGGCATTAGTACTCCAAAATAATAGTGGATATGGTAATATTTGTGCTCTACCAGTCTGGCCTTAAAAGCTAGTCCTTGGAGATTTGGGCTGCAGATGAACAGGATGTATTCCTTGTTAATATTAAAATGCACCTGCATTGATTTTATCATTCTGGCTTAAAACAAAACTATGAAAACTCCAAAATGCTGGTTTCCTAAAAAGAAAGCATTTCCATTTATTCTAACAAACTCAAATTTTCTCCAACTAGAGTGAGCATTACTGAAGGGAAATCCTGGTTAGCCTAACAGTTATTTCTTCATTAAAAACTGTTGTAACATAACATTATTTAACTACTCCTGAAATGCACGCATTTCCAAACATAATACATCACCACCAGGAACCAAAACATTGATCTGGAAATCTAACCAAATTAATTATGATTAAAAATTATGCTGGCTTTGTTTCTTAAAGTATCCTTCCATTTTAAAATATTAAAATAAAAGATATTTTAGCATCACAGTAAAATGATACAGATACTATCGACTTGAACAGACTACAGTGAAAGAACACCATCTGCTAAAGCCAAAATATTTACTTGAACGAGTGAACAATATTAATCAATAACTACACGGGTGTGATTGCCACTGCCCTCTGAACGCAATGATGTTCCCTTTTGAACTGAGCACGTTATCCTCTGTCATCAACTTTTATTTTCCAAACTTAATCTCTGCAAGGAGAAGGCAGGGAGAGGAGGGCGAGGCGCTGAGCACAAAGCACTGAGGGTGCATGCAGCAGAGCCAGGCTGCTCTATCTGCTATATCTAACAGATAGGCATAGGAATATTGGTGGATGTAGCTTCTTGTTTCCTCCTCAGTTTTGCAGAAAAGCTTCTAAAAATAATAATAATAATTATTATTATTATAATAAAATGTCATGGGCTATATATACTTTAGTTCTTAATGTTTTAGATGTCTTTACAAAAATCCTTTTTAACAGGAGATAAATTGATATCAGTGAGAAGAGGGAAAAAGAACTAAACTTCAATTAAATTTTAATTGAGACTTCCCTGTTTTTGAAGCCTTGCTATAGTAGAGGACTTTGATTTCATTTTAAATCACTTCATAGGAAAGTGAATTTGAAAAAAATCATGCTCAGGGTAATTTATGTACCTACAGTATTAACTGCACTGACTGAGGATATTCAGCAAGTTCTAACAGAGCAGAAACCTTCCACTGTTTTCCAAATACTTGCTACTGCTTTAAATGTGTGATGTAATTTTAGAAAGCTATGTTGTCAGGTCAGATCCCATTAGAATGTATTGCTTTGTATTATGTAAGCACTACTAACAGATGAAAGTTCAGCAGTTTAGCTATGTGCTCCTCAACACTGGAAAATCCATTAACCAACTAAATGCTATCATAATCTGCACATGTCAAAACACATAGAACTCACTATCACCAGGAGCCTGGATGTAAACCTCATTAAAGTCTATGGAGGGAATCTCCAAACTTCAGTGTACTATGAAAAGGAAATTACAGCAAATTATAGCTTTCCAATCAGAACAGCAAAACAACACAACAATACCTCAGGCAAAGCTGACTTGCTTTTTAGGATTGAATGGTAACTTTAAAAAAAAAGTATCTTTGAAAAAGCAATCATAAGCAGAGAGAAGGGGAGGAAGAAGACTCAGATGGGTCTAAGGTCTCCATCTGACATATTCCCTTTCCAGTCAGAGAAGCACAAGGAAGAACAGGGAATAAGACACATGAGACTGCTCAGTCTTTGAGCTCCAACACTCAGTAAGGGAGCTGTGGAAAGAACTATTTGCCACAGCTGCATATGTAGGACTCCATGGACATTTTCATTTGTATGAGCTGGTCTCTAAAGAAAGGTTTCCTTGGATCACAAAATGCTGTACCAGAATAAGCTAATTTCTTAAACAGAAAACTTGGGTGAGAAAAATTAAAAGAAAAACAAACTTTTTCTACCTCCACCCTCTTTGAAAGAGTAGTCCCTTTACTGTAGTTTTATTCTGAGCTTAGCAGTTTTCAGTGGTTTCTTGGGTAGCAACAAACTGTAAAATAGCCATTCCTGTAGAATGTAGGGAAATTTCCTTCTGTCTGTTATTTCTGAGGCTTGTCTCAGAGTTCCCAGACTCCATTCATAACTCAGACTTTTTTTCTGGATCTCAGACTCTCTTTGTTCTAGCTTGCTCCCTCAGGCAAACTCACCTCTCCAGAGGCTCCACTCTTGACCATGACAGCTTTTAGAAGAGGTAGTTGAGGAGGCTTGATCCATGCTGCCCAGATAGCTATCTAAGAGAAAATGCATTAAAGGCTCAAATCTTTTGTAAAAGGATGTGGTGGAGCCAATGCAGAGTAACTATTTCCCTCTGCATTTTAGTAATTCAGGCTGCTTAAATACAACTTAAGGAGGAGCTTATATGATGTGGGTGCAAAGGATGATGCTCAATTACAACTACAGGATTTGTTCTGTAAGTTTTTCTTCTACTGTATTTAAATACAACAGCACTCCATTGATCACTGTTGTGCTTTAACCTAGCAGGAAGCTAAGGACCATACAGCTGTTTTCTCACTCCCAATGAGATGGGATAAAGGAGAGAACTGGAAACAAAATAGAATGCATGGGTTGAGATAAAAACTATTTACTATGGCAGAAAATACAATAGATAAAAAATGCAATTATAACAATGTGTATGCACACACATACATATCTGCAATGCAATTACTACCTGCCAAGTGACATCCAGCTAACAATATAATTGCCTGCCAACCGATCCCTGCCAGCAACTCAATGCCTCACCACTCACTGACCAACATCCAGCCAATCCCTGAGCAGCAACACAGCCTGGTCATTTATCATGGCTTTATGACTTTCCACATGACGTGAGGGTGGTGTGACACTGGAACAGGTTGCTCAGTGAGGTTGTGGATGCCCCCTCCCTGGAAGCACTCAAGGCCAGGCTGGGTTGGGCTTTGAGCAACCTCATCTAGAGGGAGGTGTCCCAGCCTTTAGCAGGGGGGATTGAACTAGATGATCTTAAAGGTCCCTTCCAACTCAAAACATTCTATGATTCTGTGATGATACATGATATGGAAATAACTGCTTGCCTAATTCAGACCACTGCCCTGGCTCTGCCCTGGCTCCTCTTGCCACATCATAAAGAGAGCAGCTCTTCCCCACCAAGTGGCCTGTCCAAGCACTAGGTCCCATCACTCAGCAATAACAGAAACCTCAGTGTGTTATTAATGTTGTCTCAGCTGAAACTGGAACATCAAAACACATACAAAAAAAAAAATTAGTTTACTGCTAGTATTTTATAGTTTCCAATAAGCTATTTTGCTTGCCCACACTTGGAGAGGTGCTTAGCACATCCTATAAAAGACCATTTCTATAAAAGTTTAAAGTAAAAATTCACTAGCAATCAAAGCTTGTTCAATTTCATATCATATTTAGATCTGCATGTTCATACAGTGTAGAGCATAGTAGTAAATCAAGAATTCTGAGAGCATACAAAAAATCCCACACAAAATAATAGAGATTCAATGCTGTATTATTTTTATCTTCAAAAAGCCAAAACCTTTATTAAAAAAAAAAAGTTTGAGAAAATTATTTTAGATATTGAGTTTTAAACTAATATATTTAGAAAAAAGCATTTTACTTAATAATATCTGAATATAAAATCAGATTATACAGGGAAATTATAATGAAATAGTAATAAGTTCATAATATAGAACATTTTCAAAAAAAAGTTTTTCAGCTTCTTAAATGAATGCTATGGAAAAGGGGAGCTATTTTGCAAAATATTGAAGTGCAGTATCTTTACCTTTCTCCATGAAAACTTCTATCAAAAAAAGTCTGATCTTTTTTCTAACAGATTTCATATAAGATAATAAAGTTGCTATGTATAGCCCCTCACTCTTACACAGGATCCACTAAATGAAAAATCCTTTTGCAGAAAAGCATGTGGTATTTATTGGCATTTGAGCCTTTTAGAAGTAAATTTCCTGCTGAAAATAGTAATGCGTGAAAATTCAGTATATCATATCATAATAACAAATCATTTTTTAAGTTGAAATTAACCTGAAAGAATCTCCTTCTTTGAAGCTTATGCATTATTACTTTATTACTGTGAGATGCTTTCAATGTGGAGCAGGCAGTTTTGTAACAGTATTTTATTCCTTAGTAGTAAGGCATATTAATTCAACATGTGTAGGATAGTACACATGTTGAATCTCTGATGCCATTCAGAAATGAAACGTTGTGTAGAGCAACTGTATCATTGCTACTCCAGAGTACTGTCCGTTCTATGGCAGATTTTAAAACAGAAATGCTTGGTGATCTCTGTAAATTCAGACTCCCAAAGATCTCATAAATCATTGTGATGATTTCTCATTTTTCTGTTGCCTGATAACAATCTATAGACAACTCCATGTAAGAGACATATGATAGATATATCTCTGGTATTAAAAATATTTTCCGTTTAGTTTATAAGGGGCTCAGTTTTGCATACATCCAGATACACTCAGCAGTGTCAGGACTTTTAGAACCACTGGAACAAAATTAATTTTTTAAAAAAAAAATCATAATTTAAGCTTTGATACAGTTCCCACTGATCAGAAATCTACTCAAATTCTCTAGGGATATTTTATTTATGCCTGCTAAACTCATATAAAAATTTCCATGTTAACTATGGCTGTGATAATTCTGGATTGGGTGAATCCACCTGGGTTTAGCATCCAGCAGAAATCTGCTGCATATTAAAGAGGCTAAGGAGAATATAGAAGGTGATATGAAAGTTATACTCAGTGAGAGAAATTCATTTCAGCTAACTTCAGCCAACAATCTTAAACTAGTACCCAATACCCCTTGAAAGAAGAGAAAAAAAAATTAAGACAAATGGAATGAAACACCCTCTATTATTTTCTACCTCATGTTATTTTCTTCCACAAATGTAGAATAAACTTATATGAATTACTTTCAATAGGCATCTAAATTAGGGTTAGATGTTGGCTTTCTAATCACACTCCAGTGCTACTGCTGATTCATTCCTACCAGAAGTCCAAGGCAAGTAATGCACTGGTAAAGAAATGGATGTCTTTAAGCTATGCCAGATGAATACATTGTAATTTTCCACCTTCTATCTTTTCAGCTCAAGAAATGGAAATGAATTTAGTATAGACACACACACACTCTCTCAAACACAAAATTAAAACAAATAAATAAATAAAATAAAAAACTGCAAATTTAAATACTAAATAAACCAGAGGGAACCCTAGTCTGCTCACTGCCATTTCACAAGCCAAGGAGGCCAAATTATTTCAGTAAACTATCTGCTGCAAATTATTCCCCAATGCCCACTAAAAAGGTAATAACCCAAAATTATTCGTATGTTTGAACTACACTTATGGATTAGATACTTCTGTAGCTTTCCATATAGACTAGCTTTATGAGTTTCTAATGGAAATTTCCTTTGAAATTACATAGAAATAAATATCAGGAATGTTCATACAGAACATTGATTGAGATATAGATATAGATATAGATTGACATTGACATTGACATTGAGATAGATATATGATATAGAACTTGATTGAGGTGCAGGTTTTAATAGAGAACATCTTCCTTTGCTTTCTTTCATTTCCCTCCCTTCCTTCCTTCTGTTATTTTGAGAAATTCATGACATTTAATTGTTCTCCTACTAGAGAAACACCTGAAAATTAAACTATAATTCCTGTAGAAAGGTACTGTTCTGTTAATTATATGAGCATTATCCCATAGAGGGCTGGGAGAATCTGTATAATTCACTACACAATGATCGGATGTGACTGACCTGGGTGATCTGCTGGGTTGGATAAGAGCAAGGCCTATGATGGAGCTGAGCTGCAGTTTCTTTTTAAGAAGGACATCCAAAAACAATTACACAGCACAAGACAAAGCATTTCCAAGCACCGAGGTAGCTAATAATTATGCAGAAAAGGCAATCATTCTGGCAGAATGTGGCCTCCTAATAGTGTAGCTGAGCAAAGCGGCTTGAATTAGAATTAGGTAGCCGGGAGGATCGCTTTTGTCTGTTTGCATATCTGAATTTGATGAGCCTGCAAGCTTCTTAGAGAGGGGGAGGGAAGGAGAAGAGAAATAGAATAAACCTCAGTGTCTTGCTTTACAATAGCAGTGTGAAAGAAATGAATATGAAATATTAGTCTCACTTAGTGTTGCATCAGTTGAAATATATTAATAGAGAATTATATCCGTTTTCTAGTACTCTACTGCTTAGTTAAAAAGGCAATCTATTAAATCTTTATGTGTTTCCTGGTTAATTTTTTTGCAACCTGATTATATAGCTACAAAAGAGTTCAGAATAATCCCTGTAATGATTGCAAGTATGAAAATAAATCCCATTTTTATTAAGCATGGTTGTTAGGCACGTATTTAAGCTCTTACTCAAGGGCCCGAAGTGCTCTAATGGACATCCTCTTCCTCATACGCTTACAGCTGAGCTTACTATGAACCTTTTGGGGTTAGATCAACCTCACCTGACTATAGCTACTAAAAACTGATGCAAAAAAGAGGGGAGGGGAGTTCTTTCAGAAATCTTCAGACAAGTTCCCGAATTAGCGCTAAAACTAGCTTAAACTGTCCATTCAACTTTTAAGATAATCTCACCCTAGGATATAATTGTACTTAACACCATTATATAAATAAAAGCTTCTACAAGATGAAGTAAATTAGAAAATGCATGGATACCAAATGTACTGTTACTAATGCTGATTTCTCTTTGACGTGTCTAAAATTATTGTTTAAGAAGCAGAAAATGTTCTTACTTTTCTTTTTTCATTATAAATGGTGCACGAGATTGCTAAAATGCTGTTAAATATGTATAGCATGCCTCTGAATGTTTACTTTTCAGTCCTCAAGTGCTCTTTTTCCTTCAGGCCCAATTAGAAGCATTGATATCCACTTGGAAAACCATTTTTCTAGCCCTCACAGTCAAAGCAATGTCAGAATTGAACAGTAACTGAGTTTGTGTGTTGGCATTCTTCCTCTATTTTACCCCATACTCATGACCTGATGTTCTACCGAAGTTTATTAAAACCAGAAGATGTCAAAAATATGTCAGCCCAAAAAATCCATATATGTTCTACCTTGTTCTTGAGCAAATACCAGTTTGGGATTGCAATGCTTCTAGCTAAATTCTGTCTGGAGATACAGCAAAATAAAAGTTGTTTCCTTGTGCTACATGATGAGCATTATAGCTAACTCTATTATATGAAAGAAGGGTACTCAGTTTTTGAAGACACAACTGAAGCATCAATCTGAATGGCAGAGCTGATGGGCAGGTGTCTTGCTATTCAAGTGTCCAGCATGCATGGATGTTTTTCTTTGTTTGTTTGTTTTCATTTGGAATAAAAACATATGTGCTTTGTCACATTACTTATTAAATAGGAGTACTAAGAGAGGATTGCCTAGAAAGTTATAATAATCTATTTGTTGGTTTTTGTTTTTTTCTAGGATCTGAATTCTACCTTTTTCTGTCATAAGTGCCAATGAGAGTGGTTTGTCTGAAATCTTCTATTGGCTCTGGCTTCATTTGAGAAAGACAAATAATCGTAAAATTACATAAAAGTATAATACAAGAAAAGTAAATCAGCTTTTCTGACTTTCCTGTTCTTGAAATGCAAGATTCACAAAGTAACACAACTGGAAGATGTAAAATCAATAAA
>JACDJE010000454.1:420568-459073 GCA_016647715.1 Pavo muticus
AAAAAAATGGGTTTGAATGAAATGGAGGGAATATTTATTAATAAACCTCTTAGAACTATCAATTTATCACTTTGTTTTCCTGCTCCCAAAACACCAGAAGGGTGCGGCAATTTACTAGGTAGGGAGTAATTTATTTACTGTCAACAGCTAGACTTGAACAAAGAACCAGAACAGATAAACACTCTAAACACTGCTGAATAAAGACTACAGGGATATTACATCTTCTTTCATAATATCCAAGGTTGACTAGTCAGAAAAGTGTCTTGTGGTAACATTTTGTACTGGAGAAACCTGCTAGCAATGTTGTGCACAATGAACTTTCTGACAGTCCCTACGTGGACTTGACTTTCAGTCAAGAATAACTGGATGTTCAACTCCTTTTGCACTGTCCTGTGGCAGTTGGCAAGAGGCAAATAACTCTTTTGGAAGGCAGAAGAGAACATCTAAATGCTGTTGTAATGACAGCACAATGAAAAGTGATCTCATGCACAACTAGAGAATATGCAGCTAACGTCATTCATATGAAAATTATCTTCTCTTTCATGCTGTTTTCTCTTCCCTTCCCTTCCATCTCCTTGTCTCTCCATGTACAAGAATGTGAATTGATATATGGCTTGTGCAGTACCATGAGCAAGCTCTAATTTAAAAAACGTTTCCTGTGTAACAAGGTCAAACTTACTGTATTGATAACCCTGAAGCAAGAGTGGCTGTAAGCCCTCAGTCATAGCTTTTTTTCTGTTGTGTAAAAGCGTACGAAAAAATAAATTTTTAAGTCGCAAAACTACTGGATTTATCAAGAATGATAACATCTACTTCCTGCATCATTCTTTTGAGACATATACTATATATATAAATAGATAGATTATAGATACATGTATATTTCTTCTATTCATGTATGTTTTAATGTATACATGCATACTTTTGCACAGTTCTGAAAATAGAAGAAATATGAACACACCTTTGCAGAATCATGTAAAGAAACATTTTGAACATTTTTAGGAGTATAGGGGAGAGAGACAATTTGTCCATGCCTGTAAATGTACATATATATAAACACACACATCATGTGCAGTTTTTATTTCTCTTTTTTCTCCAAACTGGTGTACTAAAATTTTCATCAAAAAGTTCGCTGCTTGCAAAAGACCAAATATCTATTACATATTTTAACTATTAACTATTAATTAACTATTGCATCATTTATCTTTGAGGTGAGCAATTATAGCATTCTGGTCCAAACTTGGTCCAAAAACTTTGATACTGAGTATTGCCTATGAGAGCAGTAATTCTTGCAGAGCATGAGATAGGAAAATCAAGCTGAAAGCTTTGCTGCCTGGGGATTTTACAGAAACAAAATCCTAAGCTGTGCAGTAAACGCTTTCCTTCTTTACGAAATTGCGTGATCGCTATTCAGTAATTCAAATTTCATCTTTCACACTCACAGACATAGCTTCAGCACATCTTTTCAGGCATATACAGAACAGATTTTAAAAGAAAAAAATAAATTGTCAAAACAAACAAAACAACCATACAGGCAAGTTAAACCTGTGACAGATTTACATAAAGTTTAGCTTAACAAAGCAGAGCACATTCTTCACTAGAAGAAATTTATATTGGAAAATATCCCTGGCTAAAGACAAAATGAGATTTTTTTGACAACAGAAGATCACTGACACAGTACTTTTAATCAAAAGCTTTCCAGATTCAGAAAGTAATTTCTGGTTAGCTATCCTGATACTCACCATTTATAGTCTACCCATTTCTTACCCACTCAGCTGTGAAAAATGAAACATGGTAGAATGACCTTTTCTAGCTTTTCCTGTTGGATCACTGTACATACAATAATCATTGTGACAGGAACTTGAATCTCATTTTTTTCCTACTGTAATGTTTATCTCATTCTTCCTAATACTTCATTTTAATTTCAGTTCATGATTCTTTATAGCTTAAAAAAAATGAACACCCTTAGTTACTCAGCATAAAAGACAGTTTTGTAAAAATTTTGATCATTATTCTTAACATAGACCTCAAAGTTTATGCTATCAGAAAGTCCAAATTGTAACCTTCTCCTCAGGAGTTTAAAGCCATTCTGAAACAAAAATCTCCAATGAGAGTTGAATGACAAATATATTACTTACATTTTAATACAAATTTGTAAAAAAATGAATTACTACTTGAGTCACTGTTTTTTCCTGGACTTTTAGAAACACTGGAAAATGTGCAAGAACATCGATACAGCAGGTTCATCCAGATCCGCTCCCGCTGTCTGCAATGAGGGGCAATGATGAGGGGCAGCACTGTTTAAAGAAAAATTTACCAACACATTATATCTCAAATCTTTAAAGTTTACAATAAAAATTAAAAAAAAAAAAAGACATTGATGTTGTTGAATGACATTAGGACTACATTTCTTCTCCAACAAATTAATTATTAAACTACAAAATCAGATTGAAAATATGTGCCTCTACGTGAGGTACAGATTTCTTCTAAAAACACTTTTCATTTTACAAAGAGCAAGAGGCAGAAAATATAATCATTAGGGTATAATCACCACTGCCTATGATGTAAGTAATTAAAAGTTCCATCTACAGGGTGCTGTTTATTTTATTTTACTGGATTCAGAAATACCTTATGTAATACACTGTTAGTGGACCTTAAGGTTCATCAGCATCCAAGAAATCTTCTACCTTTTTATGAATTTTCTTCTTTAGTCATATGTGCTAAAGAATTCATTTTGATTAGCAGTGAGCTTCTGTCACATTGACTAGTCTCCAACAGTTTATCTTCTTCAGTGTCAGTATTTGTTTGAAAAGTTAATAAAAATTAATTAATACTAGCCAAAAGACTGAGATCTATACTATTTTCTCACTCATCTTCATCTACTGAAGCTAGGGATCTTAACTTTGTTCCCTACATCAATGACAAAGTACTCAGTGCTACTCAGTCCAAGGAAAGAATCTTTCAAAATGTCATGAAAAAGGTAGCAAATATTCCTGGAATATAATTAATGTGTTGGTCCCTGGAGAAAAAAAAAAAAAAAAAAGAAGAAAAGAAAAAAGATTATTTGTATGCCAAATGGAAGCATCAATGACAGGAAAGTGCAGCTGCTGATATGATGACCATTCTCTGTTAAATGTGTGTATAATGGATTATTGGAAGAAAATAATAAGTTAGAGTAGTTGTGAAAGTCACCTGATTAATGCTGAGGTTTGTGTATAGTTACTGTAAAGACATCTTAATTCCCACTTCTGTTCATGACCTTAATACAAGACTAAAAGAAAAAAAATGAGCTCCGTGGTGTCAGTTTAAACAAACACAGAATTAACTTCTTGTACCAGGACAGAAATTGATTACTTAGGCTTTTGAGGGGGCAGTAGATTATTTATTCACAGTGTCTGGGACTAGAGAGTGGGCAGCATGTTTATTAAAAACAACTTTTTTTTTCTTCCTTCTTTTAGATTTCTTAAACCCAGTAACAGAACATCTCAGGCTACAGATGGTTACCTCCACCGTGTTATTCCCAGAAAGAAAAAGCATACAACAAAATAATAATTTTTTCTATCCAGATAGAACCAGAAACAGGAAAAGGATCAGCACATATACTCCACTGGAGCTTTGTGGACTACTTCACCATAGCAGGATTGGATATTAAAAAAATAAGTAGACAAATAGACAGACAAATAAACAAATAAATAAATAAATAAAATTGTAGGTAGGTAGGTAGAAAAATTTCAGAGCACACTGTTATTTCCATTTTATCAGTGTAAGTATCAGATTCTCTTTGGATGTTCATTTGGACAACTAAGGTCTAAGAACTACAGAATCAGCTGATAACAACGGAAACAGGTGCTGGATTTTTGAAGGGTTAGATAGCCATTCCTCTGGAAAAATGTAAACTTCAACATGTGGTAAACGAAGTATACTCTCTCTGGGTTTTTGGGTTTTTTGTTTGTTTGGTTGGTTGGTTTTTTGCAGGTTTTATTTTTCTTTTCTCACCTTGGAAATCTTTTATCATCACAAGAGGCTACGTGTGGAGAAAAGATAAAGCCATTTTTGTTTTTGCTGTCCATTCTCTATGACTATTCAAAGAGGAACTCTTGAAAAACTGCTTCAGATTATCAGTTATTGCTCAAAGGAAATGCAATGTGGATGATTAAGTGTGAGTATTTCTCCTGGAAACATCAGGAAATAGTGTCATTGTTCTGGGACTAGCAACAAGAATAGCTTCAGTTCTCACCTCCAGCTGTCCATGCCTCCCACAGTCCCTACCCCCAACTCAATTCTCTGTGGGTAAATTGGATCTCCACATGGTTTAGCTGATGGATTAAAAAATAAATTCCTTATCTGCAAAAAAATATATAAGTAAGCACGGAAGAGTGCAACCTAAGGTGAAAAAATCAGCCAAACAGGGAGTCCTTGCAATTTAACGACACTTTCTTTTTCTTCACACCCCTCTTCTCTGTCAAAGTGAGTCAAAGATCTTTCCATTAAGATCCTTTTACTCTGCTCTCATCACTATTGACAACTGATCAGTTCCATACTACGTGTACAAAGAGCAGAAGATAACTAACTGAACTGCTGTGATTAATTTCCCAATTCTAAAATTGGGTTACCACTGGTTATTACATTTTATTAAATATGCTTACACTGCTCTGTACCTTTTTTTTACATTTCACAACAATTCTTAAGTTAAATTACATTTTTTTCAAGTGCATAGGTTACTTAATTCAATACAGTATTTGCAGCTCATAAACTGCAACAGAAAATAAATTAAGGTGATCCTTAAGAGAAAGAGGTTAAGAATAAAATGATTTTCAGGTTTTTATATGAGCAATGTATTTGAAATTAGACAGAAAACTTTTAACTTTTCATTATTCCATTTCAAACAAAATATTTCAGACTTAAGTGTTATATCTGGTTAAAAAAGTTGTATCAATAAAAACAAAAATTAAAGCAATTATGCTTACTTTCAAGTTTAGTTCTGTTATCAGTCACTGAGTATTAGTTGTGACAAGGATGGTTTTCCTTTTAAGAGCATACATCACATTAGCTCAAGTCAAACAACAGCCCCAAGGCTTAATATTTTTTAAGTCTGCATTTTAGGATGTATCTTGAAAATGTTGCTGGTGATTTCACTGAACTGTATGTTATTGAGGTCAACCAGTATATTCATCTTTGCAGTTTTAAATAGATTCACTGGTTAGCATCAGTTTCTTGCAAAATACCAAATGGTACCTACACTCTGAACTCATTAGTGAAAAAAATAATATAATGGATTTTTTTAAGATCTTCTATTTATGAACTTCCATTTGTAATGTTTCAGCTAAGTTAAACACATCTCCTGCTTCAGTTAATTTGACAACATTCTACTCACATTCATTTTTCTTCTGGGATCTTAGAGCTATATCCAGTGCCTGTACTCATCCAAGTATTTCATAATTTCCTATTTGTACTTGAACTCTGGATATAGATTTAAACCAAGATTTGGAGGTGAATAATGTCAAACTTTTGGGGCAGTTAGGCCTGGATCTAGTTGAAAGCAAGCAGTCTCAGTGTCAACATTTTGGTTTTAGAGCACTGTCTTGTGTAGTGAACCAGCATAAATCTGCCACGGTCAGTGAAACACATTGCATCAGATGCAGTACAAAATAAGACTAAAAAGCATGGAGTACTGAAAGTGTTCTACACTTTGCTCTTACCCTGCACAATCTACAGTCTTGGAGGCAAATATGTAAATGTGCAATTATAAATAAGAGATTAATTTATTTTCAAGAGCCCCAGCATTTAATAAAGCAGGAGCCAAAGTGATAAACTGCTCACAAGGACCGCCAGCAGGTGAATTCACATACCATAACTTCTTTACTACAGGGTGATTAATACTTATCACAAGGGAAAATAATATGCCATCCTTTCTCACTGAGAACATAAAAGAAGCTGCTTTTGTCACCAAGAGAAGTGTTATGGACATGGCCACAGTTGCAGCTACACTGAGAGATGCCGAGGTCAATGACGGGACATCATTATTCAAAATACTGGATAAAAATTAATGCTTAAAGGCCGTATGGATGTTGGCAGGATAAAGGAATAATCAGACTTTAAGTATGAAGTTCATATTGATTAGAATGCAATGTCATTTGGAATTAGATCACACGAGGAATGTTTTGTGCCTCTGTTATGCAAATGGCAACTTGATAAACCATTCAAAGCACTTCCTCAGTATCAGGGCAATGTACGCTCAGTGAAGCTAGTGCTAGATCACCCTCACCTCGGGTGACTCCCTAATAAACCAGTAGTCGTGAAAGCCTCTGGGAGATATCAATAGAGAAACATCATATACAACCACATTGTTCTAATTTAGATCAAGAACTGGTGGAAATGGAGAGAATGAAACATACTTATTGGATGACCTTTCAAGTCATGTAGAGAATTTAAATCTCTCAGCAACACTATTTCCTTCCATTCTTTAGTCCAATCAGTAATATTTATGTATAACTTCTTATCATAATATCTAAATCATCTTGAACTCTTTAGATTATTAACCTTGACAGTGAAGAGTTTATCGTTCTTTAACAGATAAGCAGATTAATACCACCGCAAATATGTGGCTTGTTTAAGAAAGAGATGGGTACTAAGGCAGACAGAAGTCTTTATCAGAGCAGGAAGTGAACAAAAGTCTGTACATATTAAAATTAGGATACATTTTCTTTCCTGTTGCTTTCTGAAAGGAAGGTTCTACTCCAATATCTGTATAGCAAACGCACTCCCACATGACCAGTTATATTATACTAGGGCTGCTATATGTGACATCATTAACAGCAAGGAATAAACACAAATCCTGTTATCAAACTTAATTCCAATCTTATATGAACGTAAACCTTGAAGAGTATTTTCTAGACATATCAATGTCTGCAATCAAGTAGGTCCATATTATCTCAATTTCTCAGTTGCAATTAAATGCAATGATTGCAAATTTATTTTTATTTACAAAGGCTGTTGCTTGTACAATAAAATTTGATTTAATCGATTGAAGACTTATTTAATGTACTTTTGAGAACCAAATGTATTTAAACAGTGCTCTAATCAGACATCAAAACATTCATAAATCAAAGTAATTAAATCAATTGAACACTTGGAAAATTGTGAACTAAACAGATATATTAAAAAATGAGCAATAAGAAATATGATTTAAGATCTCAATTATCAGAATAGACACATTGGCTGTACACATTGTTCCTCTCAGTAAATTGCCATGTCTGATCAGCCTGCCATCCTCTAGGTATCATAATTAGGAGATGAGCATAAGAATATCTTCCTTTTAGAATTCCTCTCATATAAAATGGAAGAATCAAACAATACTTGTCACAGTGAAAAATTTTCATGTTCCCATATGTTCACAATAATTTGCATATTAAAACCACAAAAATTTCTTACATCGTACCTAAGATATGAGAGCTACCCCAAAAGAAATGCCTCCTATTTCATTACAATGGCCCATGATATCAGCGGTAGATGCTGGTGGTATGGCAGTATAGGGTGAACCTTCCTGATGATATTTCTTTTTATTGCTGAGTGACAAATGGCAGCAGAGCAGCAGTCTGAACTGGTGCCTGACATGGAAATGCATATAAAGCAAAGGTGCATCATTGAATTCCCTCATGTTGAAAGAATTGCGCCCATTGACTTTCATCAGTGCTTGCTGAATGTGATGGAGATCAAACAGTGGATGTAAGCACAGTGAGGCAGTGAGTGGTGCATTTCAGAAGTGGTGAGAATGACAATGGGTCACCTCAGATGGCGCGAATTTTTATGATCGTGACATGCAGGATCTTGTTCATTGCTCACAAAAAGGCATAGCTAATGGTGCTGACTGTTGAAAAATATAGTGCATTGTAGCTGAGAATTTTGTCTATCAAATAGTGTTATTGTGCTCTTTTTATCTGTTATTGTTTCCATGGAAATAAATAGGAGGCATTACTTTCAGAGCAACAAGGAGTTGAAAGGTCAGAAGTCTTGGTACTGTCTGTGTTAAATCTGACACTTCCATGAGTGCTTCATCATAGTGCTTATTTTATATTTCTGGGAAAGGTAATTACACTGTTGAAGATCTAACCCCCTATTTTTTCACCAGTGTATTTCATCTCTTACATGTGTCCTTAAATTAAATATATTAAAAAAATAAATTAGACTTTAAAATATATGCCTTTCTCACAGGTGTTTCTATGCTCTTCTCTTCAAGGTAGCCATGTGTTTCATGGTGCATGAGCACTGTTTGAAACCATTTTAGCCTGTAGCCAGCTATGTGAGCACTCATTAAAGCATATGAACGCTAAAAAACTGATGATGTAACTGTCAGAAGGTTACATCGTGAGGTTAAGATGTGTTATTTCACTCAAGACTTTTAGCAGCTGATTGTTCCACTCAGGCCCTGTGTTCACAGCACAATTTCATGTATAGTGTGGCATCTTAGTCCCTGTGGAAAACAGACAAGAACTTCCTGCTGGCTGTGCAGAAAGAAGTATGCAAAATTACTTTTCCAGGTGTAAAAATCTGGTGTAACGTAGTCATCACTATTAATGAAAATAAACTAATTCCTCTGGTGACCCTTTCTTTCAGCTTCTCTCAAAAGTGAGAGAGAAACCACAGATTAATTCAGGATAGGATTTTTCACTTCAGCTACGTAATGAAGATAAACCAAGCCGGAAGCCTTCTGGCTCTAAGGTACCTTCTACGGTCAGTGGAAACAGGCACCTCCTGAGGATTATTTGTTCTACCGAATATACAAAATCTTTTTCAGAAGTATCTACTTTCCTCCATCAAGTAGTGAAAAAGCTGTGAAAGTACCTGTGCACCTGTCTTGCTCCAATTTATAGGAGGGAGATGAGGTTCTTTTAATGTATGTATACCCGACGTGAGATTAAGAAACAACGGTTCAAATGTTGGTCCAACCAGGTTTATTACAAATCCTAATTGCTTAGGGATATGGGGAAGGGAAGATGGGCGACAGAAAAGATAGGAAAGAAGCAAGAATTGCGTAAAGCGGGGATAGTCACCACCAGGATCCAGCAGAGGTCCCATTGTCCGATGGTCCGGGGCAGAGGCTCAGGGGAGGAGGGCAGCAGCAGCGTGGCCAGTCTTAGGCAGCAAGAAGGTGCAGGTACCGGGTAGGTCTTTCTTCTTCGGGGGAGAGCAGCAGCAGCATGGCCGGCCTTAGGAAGCAAGCAGGTAGAGCGCAGAGCAAGTCCAGGAGGGATAGAGGCAGGTCGTGAGGCTTCTGTTGTCAGAAACCCTCCTTGTTCTTCATGAGGAATCTGTTGTCAGAAACCCCTCTTGTTCTTCTTGATGAGGAATCTGCTGTCAGAAACCCTAAAAACCAAAGAAGTATTTTCAGGACTGCATGCTGCCATCATGCCTTATCCACTTAAATATATTTCCACCCTATCCCCAGTCTTATGTATACTCTGAGTTACAGTTTGTCAATCTTGTTCTGATCATCCTTCCTCCAGCGTTAGTACCTATGCTTTCCATATTTGTTCAGCTCCACAGTTTTCCATGAATGGTCTCTTCTTGCTTAGAGTATTTGTCTATTTGTTCCCATGTTCCCATCAGTTTATGTCTCATTGCATCACTGAGGAAAGACCTTCCTCAGCATCCCCACTCATGGATTGTGCAGTTCCACCCTTAGGTGGGAATGAAAGCTGCTCACTCTTTTTCACCCTGCATGACAACACACTAGGGAAAATAATTCTTCATTTGTTCAAAATTTGTATAAAGTTTGTCCACATGAATTTTCTGTAATCATTTTTTTGTCAGTCTGGCAGTCTTCAACTTTTTATCTTCTCTGCTCTTTTTCTACTACTTGCTGAATTTCTGCAAAAACAGAAGAAGTTTTCTGAAAGGCTATTGAACTTACCTATTATTTAACATGGATTTCATATGCAGTGAATTGTAATCATAAGATAAGAAATCCACCAGTTCACAGTAGTGAAACTAAGAAAAAAATATCTTCTGAAATGAACTGACTGAGGCCAAGAACCACCTTCCTGGAGAAAAGTATGTTGTGATGGATCCCTAATATAGACAGAAGATTCCTGGAATGTTTGTCAGTTATTTGCCAAAATATGTATATAGATAATCACCTTTTTTTTACTTGATGGACACCAACAAAATGCAGATTATCTGAGGGTCTGTCATAAACTAAAATAACAGAAAACACTTTTTGAAAGTGAATTCTCATGCTAACAGTAAAACATGGTGGGACTCCACACCTGAACCCATTTAATGTTTTTATAGAAACAATAAAATAACTTCAATACTTCTCAAGTATTGAGTTTTAAAACTAACATGGAGAAGATCCTTCAGAGGAAGAGTGTATAAAGACCAAAATGCATGCTGCATTGCCTCAGAACACTGTCCAAAGGCCAAAGCATTCTCCAATCAGTTAACAGTGAGCCTCACGTTTTCTTGCCAGCACTGACAAGCATCACCATCTGATTCTAGATTACGAGATAAAAGGGGACTAATACCTTTTTATTCTACTTCTGCTTTCCAGGGAGGCGTGAGCTGACAAGGAAAACCTATGCTTTCTGGAAAATTATTTCAAAATCTTAATCAAAATACAGTCTGATGTCTAGGCGAGGTGTTAATTAAAAATGAATAGAAGTACAATGGGACTGGAATCACCAGGTATGTAATAGCCAAAATAATGGTGCTCTGCATCATAAGAAATTTCATTCTCAAAATACCTATGTATTTTTCTGTTCTTTTTGGAAAAAAAAAAATTAAACATTTTTTGCTACTTAGTTTTTCTGTCAGCTTGTTTCCTATTCACCCCGACTGATAAAACTACAAGCCTTTCTGGAGGTTGTAGTGAAAGGGTTTTTAGAGAAGGACTTAGCACAATGGACGCTTACAAGGAGTGAAGTATAATCGCAATTATGGCTCAGCATGTCAATGGAACTACCAGTCTGCAAATCTTTCTGACTGTGTCAGAAAGATGGAATAACAGTACAGTATATGAAAACAAAACAAAACAAAACAAAACAAAACAAACAAAAAAACACCAACAATGAAGTTATGCACTAGCCTTTCTGACAGTAATCCTGTTTCAACAATGTAAATTCAACCCAAATAACTGGTCTATTTCACACTTTGTCCTACAAAGTTGGAGTCATTCCAAAAAATAACATATAGTAAAGTGTACCTCCAAATAAAAGAAACCTCATATTACCACCTCCTTCATATATTATTCCTGTAGACATACCTGCCTGGCACCAGCTGAACCATCCTAGTTGATTATATGCTCAAAGTCTCAGTGAGTAGTGCAACTGGATTATTTGAAATGGCATGCAAATTTGGGAGATGTGTTCAGACTTCCCATCTCTCTTTTGGCAAATTCAAATATAGCTTTAACTCTGCCAAAGCTCTTCCACATGTTCATCCAGACAACATCAGAGAAAGGCCTACGCATGCTGCATTTATTGGACTGGACTATATTTAGTCACTATCTCCCACTGAATTTACTTGATGGATAACTTCAATTGCTAAGGTGTCATTAAGAGTTTCTCCTAGATCTCTCTTTTATTATAGAAATACACTTTTCAGTACCTCTCTATTCCCAGAACAAGAATTATTTCCATCACTTAATCACATATTCACATCATTTTCATCACACATTGAATAATCATGCTAAATATTTTTGACTGCAGTTTTCATTTTCTAAGATTTGTTGAACTATTTTTCTCTTCAAAGCTCTATTTATTTTATTCATTTTGGATGTCATCTGGTCAAAGATGTGCACATGAAGAAACACTTGCACATATAGAAACATAGTGATAGGACAAGGGGAAAATCTTTTTAAAATCAAACTGAAAGAGGGGAGGTTTAGGTTAGATGTGAGGAAGAAATTCTTCACTCAGAGAGTGATGGAGCACTGGCACAGGCTGCCTAGAGAAACTGTGGATGCTCCATCCCTGGAGACATTCAAGGCCAGGCTTGACGGGTTCCTGGGTAGTCTGCTCTGGTTGGCAGCCCTGCCCACAGCAGGTGGGTTTGGAACTAGATGATCTTTCAGGTCCTTTCCAACCCAAGCCATTCTACGATTCAATGATTCTATGAAATATTTCAGGCAATCCACAAACTGTTTCCAGGAAATAAAAACAAATAAATACCAGAAAAATAGGAGAACAGGAGTCATAGTTCATCAGCAAAATTCTGTGACAAGCATAGTTCCACTGGTGCCTGTATATGCACAGGACTGATCTAATGAATCAGTAATATTCAGACTCTGTGGGAACCTGAAAAACGTAGAGGATGCTTGCAAAAGGATTCTCACTATCTATTTGAAATGCATCAGAAGTTCATGTCAGCTACACAGCAGATCCTTATTTAGAGTGGATGTGCCAGCTTGGGCTTAATGTGTCAGGGTGCATCAGTTTGTTCAGAAAACTGATTTACTGTGGCAGCACAAATGTCTAATTATATGCATAGCTTGCAGTTTTTTAAAGGAAAGAGGCCAAAAAGTGAAATGCTGAAAAGATATTTATTCCTTATTAGCAGCATTTTCTTACATATTCCCAATGCTTTTTCTTCAGGTCACATTATTTCAACGCTTCCCTCTTCCTGTCCTATCAAAGCTACAATGCTACATTACAAATTCTTGCTCTGTAGGATGTGTTTTAAAAAGTATCACAAAACCTCACTCCCATGAAACATAATACTAATTAATTTTTCTTACATATGTTGGTTCTAAGTTATTTTCCACATCTACGGGGCTCCTAGTTTTATATAGATATTGACAATAAAGGAGAACTATTATTAAATCAAATGTTTACAGCACAGAAAATACCAAGTTTGATTTTAACCTGGTGGGATGATTCCCATGACTGCAGTGTGGCTATGGACTGCTACAAGCTGTTTAGAATGGAAAGGCAAGCAAGGAGGGGGAGGGGGGGAGTGTTGCTATATACATCAGGAGAGGAATTGAATGTGAAGAGCTGTCTATAAAGAATAGTCACAAGCAAATCAAAAGCCTTTGAGTGACAGAGACTGAGGCTGCAAATGAAGCTGCCTTGTGGTTGGTTTCTACTACAGGCCACCTGATCAGGTGGAGCCTGTCAACGAGACCTTCTACTTCCAGCTACAGGAGACATCACGATCACAAGCGTTGTCCTGCTGAGGGACTTCAACCACCCAGACATCTGCTGGAAAAGTAGCATGGCAAACTGTAGGCAATCCAGGAGGCTCCTGGAGTGCATCAAGGATAATTTCTTGAGTCTGGTAATATATGACTGCACCAGAGGAGATGCAATACTGGACCTTGTACTAACCAATACAAATGAACTGATTGGTGACGTCACGACTGGAGGCTGCCTGGGCTGTAGTGATCATGCTATGGTTGAGTTCATGCTCTGGAGGCATATGAGATAGGCAAGGAGTAAAATTAGAATGCTGAATTTTAGGAATGCTAAATTCCAGCTCTTCAAGGAGTTACTCAACAAAACACCCTGTGAAACTCTCCTCATGAATAAGAGTGCAGAGCAGAGCTGGTAGATCTTTAAGGAAGCTTTCCTCAGGGCACAAGAGCTCTTCATTCCCAGGTGTAGCAAGTCAGGAAAGGAAATCAAGAGACCAGCGTAGCTGAACTGGGACCAGCTGGTCAAATTGAAAAACAAGAAGAAAATGCACAGGCAGTGGAAACAGGGACTACTGTGGGAAGAGTATAAGAAGCTGCTAGGCTGTGTAGAGATGGGGTTAGGAAAGCCAAGGCTTCAACTAAATATGACAAGAAGAACAAGAAAGGCTTCTACAGGTACCTCAACTAGAAAAGGAAAGTCCAGGAGGGCATAACCCTGTTAGTGAGTGACACAGACAAGCTGGTAATAGCAGACAAGGAGAAGGCTGAGGTACTTAAATTTTTTGCCTTGATCTTCTCTGATAACTGCTTCTATCACAACCCTCAAATGTTTGCGTTGGTAGGAGGGGGTTGGGGAAGCAACATCCCTCCCACAGTAAGTGAAGATCAGGTTCGTGACCACCTGAGGAACCTGAACATCCACAAGTCTATGGGCCCTGATAAGATGCATCCCAGAGTCCTGAAGGAATTAGCTGTTGTAATCACCAAGCCACTCCCAATGATATTTGAAAAGTTGTGGCAATCAGGTGAAGTCCCTGGTGACTGGAAAAAAAGCAACATCACACCCATTTTTGAGAAGGGTAAAAAGGATGACCCCAGGAACTATCAACCTATCAGTCTCTCTGTGCTGGGATGAGTACACCCTCAGCAAATTTGCTGATGACACCAAGGCATGGGGTACGGTCAACATACCAAAGGGATGGGATGCCATCCAGAAGAACCTGAAGAGGCTTGAGCAGTGGGCCCAGATGAACCTCATGAGGTTCAACAAATCAAAATGCAAGAACTTGCACCTGAGTCAAGACAACATCCACTACCAATACAAGCTGGGGGATGAAAGGATTGAGTGCAGCCCTGCTCTAAAAGACCTGTAGCTACAGGTGGATGGTAAGCTGGACATGGGACAGCAATGTGTACTCACAGCCCAGAAAGCCAACTGTGTCCTGGGCTGCATCAAAAGGAGTGCAGCCAGAAGGTCAAGGGAAGTGATCCTGCCCCTCTACTCTGTTCTGGTGAGACCTCACCTGGAGTACTGCATCCAGATGTGGAATCAGTATAGGAAAGATATAGACCTGTTGGAATGCATCCAAAGGAGGATGACAAAAATGATCCAAGGGATGGAACACCTCTCCTACAAGGACAGGCTGAGAGAGCTGAGGTTGTTCAGCCTGGAGAAGAGAAGGCTTCAAGATAACTTGATAGCAGCCTTTCAGTATCTACCGGGGAGCTACAGGAAAGAAAGAGACAGACTCTTTAGCAGGGTCTGTGGTGATAGAATAAGGGGAAACGATTTCAAGCTTAAAGAGGGTAGACTTAGGTTGGACATAAGGAAAAAGTCTTTTACAGTGACGGTGGTGTGGCACTGGAACAGGTTGCCCGAAGATGTGGTTGATGCCCTGCCACTGGGGACTTTCAAAGTGAGGCTGGATCAGGACCTGGGCAACCTGATCTAGCTATGCATGGTCATTGCAGGGGAGCTGGACTAGATGACCTTTAAAGGTATCTTCCAACAATATGAATTCTATGATTCTACGATTTTTCAGGGATGTCAAGACACTTTTTTATCTCATTCAGTGAGCAGTATTAATGATACTAAATTAATGAACAACAATGCAGCATTTTGATCTACTTTTATTGTTCATAAACCATGTATTTTTATGACATATTACTTGAACTTAGTTCTGAAGAGAGAATTATTATTTCCTGGTTTCTTAGAGCAGTCCTCATTGTTGTAGTTCCGTTTCATGAATATAAATTTATCTAATAGCTCCTGTAATTAATATGCCCATTTTATAGAGGCAGGGAGAAAGAAAATAGAAAAGTTTTCACTAACTTTATAAACCCAATTTGAGATGTTTAGGATTTCTTTACTTCATTCACAGAACATTTACAAAGCTCAACCCTCAGGGATTTTGGTTGCTACTGTGAAAGCTCAGCAATTATGCAAATCAAGGTAGAGAATGTAAAGATGGTCACACAGCTAATACCCAAACACACAATTAGTGACTGCCTTTGCAAAGTTTGATTCAATCAACTTATCTCTAGGAACTCTCTCACTGTAGGATGGAGAAGATAAATGAATAGAAATGAATTTTCCATATAAAAAGACAATTTCCTTAACTCTTCTGTCTTCATTTATCACCCTTCCTCGCTTAATATTGTTTCCAATATCAAAAACAAATGTGCAAGCAGTGCAATATAGAGTGTTTCACATCCCTTCCAACATTTTTTTGATGTGTTGTTATTTTGTGGGTTTTTGTTTGTTTTTTTTTTTAAGTTTTCTCATATTAGCATCCAGAAATATTTTTTAAAGGTTATTAAAATATTAGTTTCTTTTGTTACACTTACTTAAACTCTCATTTGAGATAATCCATGCACACTGTGCAGATGACTAAAGGGATCTAAGATAATGAAAACAAGTCTGTGATGACAAAAGAGTGAGACATTGCTATGTACACTTAAATCTTCATCTATGTCCTTGCCCTTGTTGTAAGGGGAAAAGACACTAAACTCTGTTATGTATTTAGAGATTATCTGTCCTGGCTTCAGCACATATGCAGCTGAAGAAAAAATAATTCAAAGTGGTTAACAAAAATGAAGGATTTATTTTCCATTCTGTGATAATCTGAACATTCTGGTATTTTCTGCCTTGTAAATGTGAAAGAGATAAGAAAGTGAGGCAAGACATGGTCTCAGGAGTTTACTCAATCCTGAGCTTTGTGTTAGACTGTATTTTCCTTTCCAAAGCAATGAGTTAATTGCTTCAGCAGCCAGAACTGATGTGAGGAAAAATGTGCCAGTGGTGTGCATGAGAAGAACCTTGCTTCTCTTGCAGAGAACAGTCTTCATTACACTACATTCAAAATTTAGTGGGGTTCAGAAGCCACTGCCTCTCAAGTACAACTTGTAAAAACCTCATGTTGTGTGGCATTACATATATGAGAACACATTATCTTGGTGCCACTGTTGTAGGCCCTGGACTTTCATATCCAGCCTATTACTCTGTTCCAAACAAGTTCAGTTGTACACAAAAAACTGATGTCACATTTGCCAGATCTTTTCTTAAAAATCAGAAGTGAGAGAAATTTCACCTCTTATTTGAATTATGTTCTTCAGAACCTTAAGACTTAAAGTAGGAAATTTATTTTATGGAACTTTTCCTTAAAAATAAGCCTGCTGATTTTCGTCTTTTCTCCAGAGTTATATTTTATAATTTTTTTAAAATCTAAATAAACTTCATGGCAAAACAGACAACCAGAACACATAATAACTATCAGAACAACAGTTTTCAAAGCATTTTCTGTTTTCCTAAGTTTTTCTTCTTAAAAAAAATAATTAAAAAATTATGCAGTCATATGAGGGTGTTGTAGCATTCAAATCAAAGAACTCAGCCGCCACAGTGAATGCATTAGATCAGATTACCTTTACCTTAGTAGATCTGTCTGATGCTGGGTCACAGCTCATCAGGTCTGGTAGCTCTCAGAGCAGGTGTAGTTTCCTGTATGTGCGTTTAAAAATATCCTGATTTACATCAAAGTTGTTTTTTTTTTTTTTTTTCAGACATTACAGAGCATTTGTAAATATCTACAAAGAGTTTGAGTGTGGATGGGTGCTATATTATAAAAACTGAGGATCATTTGTATTGTACCTGACAATTGTTAGTACAGCATTACAGCCCTAGAGATACTGAGTGGTACAAAGCGATAAGGATGAAAGTGACTGAAGTTTCTCTCTGACTTTTTTAATGTCTAAATATCAGGATTCTCATAAATACATTCAGTAGACCATGCTGGCAAGTTCCATTGGAGGTTAAGATAGAGATGAGAGTTTACAGGGTGAAGGTGATCTTGCCAGAATTGGTTTCCAGAGCAGACAATCCTTCATTGATATTTCTGAAATTCTCTGTAACTGTCTTTGTTTCTTTCTGTTATCCAATAATTTCAACCTTGCTCTTTTTCTGCTGAATTTCTCTAACTAACCTTACTCCTTTTTTAATCTTTAACCCTTTATTTTTTCACACAGTCTATTCAGGGCATCTAGGAACTTCTCCAGTGGTGTAATGTGCCTTCCCAGCATGTGATGAGTACAATTAGATTCCCATCAGTCTAAACTGAATATATCCAGGAGTGTGAGTTTAGCAGAAATTCTGAAAATAATATCCTGGTTTTGGCTTAGATAGAGTTAATTTTCTCTATAGTGACTGGTATGGTGCTGTGTTCTGGATTTAGGAGAAGAACAATGTTGATGACACAATGATGTTTGCACTATTGCTGAGCAGTGCTGCACAGAGCCAAGGACATTTCAGCTTCTCACACTGCCATGCCAGCAAGGGGACTGAGGGGGCATAAGGAGCTAGGATGGGACAGATTCAGGACAGCTGACCTGAACTGGCCAAAGGGATGCTTCACATCATATAGAGTCATGTTCAGCAATAAAACTGGAGGAGCTGGCCACGAGGACTGCTGCTACTCAGGGACTATCTGGAGGCACTTGTCAACAGATGAAGAGCAATTGCACTATGCATCACTTCTTTTGTATATTATTATTATCCCTTCCTTTTCTGTCTTATTAAACTGTTTTTATCTCAACCCATGGCTTCTACATTTTTCAAGCCCTCTCTCTCATCTCATTGGCAGAGGGAGGGTGAATGAAAGGCTGTGTGGTGCTGAGCTGCCTGCCAGGTTAAACCACAACAAACTATCACAAAATTCCCTCAAATATTCTGTAGCATTAGGCATTGATTTGGAACACAAATATCTTGCCACATTTCTTATACCTTAATAGCACTTGAGTAAGGACGTTAATTGATATTAAATGCTGCTTATCTCTTACATGAACTCTGAGAATCTGTGTTCTGCGGTCAGCCTAAGGATGGTCTTTGGACAGGAGTAATAAAGAATCATGGAATAGACATTCTAGTCTCTAGGCTAAAGGCTGAAAATACAGAACATATTTCTGTATAAACATTTTCATTTTCCTCTTTTCCCCACAGCTAATTTTCCCTAACAATAAAGTAACAAAACAGAAAGAGAAAATAAATCAACACATGATCATTGCCTGTTTTAGACTATAACATGTGGAATGTTTACTACCATTTTGAGAATTATAACTCATGTTATGTCTTTTAGCATTCTTTCCCGACTTCTTGCATTAGTAAATGGCTCACACTCATGTTCTGTTATCTATTTATATACCTGTGTTAACCAGGGATTGCACCTTTGCTGTTCCACCTAATGTGTTAGCATTTTTAGTGTTTAATCTCTAGACATTTTTAGTCTGCCCAACATTTTCTTTCTTAATGACAGACAGCTGGGCAGTGCTTTTTCTCAGTTATTTTTGACTTCCTATATCGAAGATCATGTGGCATAAATGTCCTTGGAAATGCACACTGACATTTCTCTGTAGTGAAATTATCAAGCATCAGTCTATATTTTCCTTCCTCTGTCCTTTCATGAGCAGTTGGTGGGTTGTGTTTCTCAAAATACTTTTCTTTCCCAAATAGTTTAAGATACTTTTGCTTGCAGTCAGATAATCAACCTGAGAACAACAAAATGAACTTTATACTGGTAATCACATCTGTGTGGATCCCTTCCCCTCCCACACACAACGGTTCCATTACTTTGTGATTACTTTTTTGTATTTTCAACTGGAGTGCAGAATGATCTTCCTATAACATATTGAGCTCCATTTTGAAAATTTCACCTGTTGTTTTTTATCTGGACACTTATCAGAAAAGTGCTAAAAGCAGTAGACTGTTACTCTGTGTCTAGGAGAAGATATTCACCCATTTTTTTACTCAACAAAAAATCTAATACTCCCTTTTTCACTTAATTGCCAGATATTTCTAGCCTCATCACAGCACCTGACTTGATGGTCTACCTGAGTAAAACATGAAAACAGGCAAAAGAAATAAAAAAGAGGCTGAAGAGCTTACAAGGCACAATCCAGAGATAGGATGACAGTTTGAGAAAGACAGTATTTATTCTGGTACAAAGCCTACATCTGGGGGTTTTAGTCTCAGGATGAAATTTCAGATAGAGGATATAACAGCTCAAGCTCTGGAACTGTCAATGTGTCAGCTTTGGACACTATTGCCACACTTCCCTCTACCTCACACCATTTCCTCAATCACGTCAGGATTTAGATATCTTTGTAGTTGCTTTGGCAACAGGTTTTCCTAGGAATGGGAGTGAGAAGCTGCTATTTTCATACCCTTTTTTCTATGATATACATCTCTTCCACATAGCAGAGTGCAACATAAGCAAAACCGACAGCCAAAAGAAAGAAATATAGAGCAGATGAAAATACTAACTATTATCAGTTGATGTCATTGCCAGAGAAGGATTTTAATGGTTTATGCTGAGTTTATAGGTTCATGTGGACAGTAGGGAAAAGTCTATTTATTTTCTTTTGTGCTACTGACTCTTAGTGCCCACCAATAAATACCTAGCTCATAAAACTGGTAGTTTTAATATACAAGATGCTGACAGGACACATAACTTCTAAATGCATGTGCAATACACACACACATTTTCTCTTTAATCACTGAGTACTATTAAAGCAAGATTAGAAAAATCTATAATGAGTACATGTCTGAAATGCTTATGGAACCTTATATCTTTATATTTTCCATCCCCTGTACATACTATATATGTACTAGCATGCAATTAAAATTAAAAATTAAGCAGAAAAATAAAAGAAAAATAAGAAAAATAAGAGGCATGACAGAACTCAGTCACACATCACACTAATCTTAATCAAGTATGAAGTCACCAGAATGGTCTTAATCAAGTACTTACTCACCAGAATGGTCTTATTTCTCCAGGATGCTGGAATATGTGGTTCTTCTTTCAGTTCTACCTCTGAACAGCCTGAAGGGCACTTTTGTTAACCGTATGTATTGGAACAGCAGCCCATCAGAGTCCTGGATTTATGCTTTGAACAAATATATATGTAGTATGATCTAAACATCTCATAAAGAGCATAATGTATCACAAGTAGAAAATATTTTGCGTGTTTTTTTTCTATTACTTCTTAGATACAAGCTTCTGCCCCATCTTGTGAATGTTGGGCACACTGTCAAATTTTCACTTGGTTAAATCTAGGACATTAGGACACAGTTATGCAAGCCATAGTAAAAGAGATTAGGAAATGTTTCCCAGGATAAAGACCGTATTAATATACTTATTGATAACAAAGCTATTAGGGAGAAAAAGGTTATTTTCAGCTAGTAAATACTCAATCTTATAATGTTCTAATATCCTCCACCCTTGCTTGAGGTTTATGAACTCACTTTCTAGTCCATCAACTGCCCTAGAATGTGAACTAATGCCTGTAAAAGATCCAAGGCCATAAGCAAATATTTATGTGGTTAGCTCATGACAAGCTGCTGCTTCTACACTGATACAAATACTTAGATCTGCTACTTTGCAAACTGAAATGACATTGCTGGCTTGTAAGTGATTCTTGAAAATGTTACCCTATGCCTTTCATTTATCTCCCAAGCCCTGTTCATACTCCATACTAGTCATTAAAATGGGATGTATAGAAGAGATTGAAAAAACTTTTTTTTAATTATGTAATCTGTACTATAGTTTCATTAAATATTTGGAGTGGTGTATAGGTAGTGTGTAGGAGAGATTTAAACTGCATCATAAAAGAAGGGATAAGCATGTGTGTAAGACTATCCTAAATTGGATGTAATACACTACCAGATTTTGTCAATCTGTTTTAGCATCATTTAATGCACAACAGAGGTGACTGTTTGCTGTACTGAGATGAATTTAATAGGAATTGGTGGGGTGCAGTCACACCTTCACAGCATCACACGGCTCTGCATCACTCCACTGTCAAATGGCTTTGCTTATCCTGCAGAATTGTAAGTGTGAAATCTGTATGGCAACACCAAAGCACCTGTTTTCATACAGAAACACTTTATTTCATTTACTGATGATACTATACACTAAAAGAGAATACAAAACAAATATAATACAATCTACATTTTGCAGAAAATGAACAGTTTCATCCAAGATACTTAAATAGATTTCTATAATACAGACCTCTCTGTAAGCTTTTCAAAGGGCTTCTCTGTATCTTTACCACCACCAAAATAGGTGCAGTGCAGATGTACTCTGTTAATAGCAGAAAAATACAAACTACCTAGAAGTAAGGTAAAATTATTTGTGCCTCACAGGAACAAATTCTCAGTAAGTTGTCAAATTACTTGTAATTACTGTAAACAAGTGGACTTGACATAGGTAGAAATCTGTTTGTTAACTCCATCAGTATACAGCCAGAGTAATTGACAGAGCAGTTACATGACAGACCCTAAGTAAAAGAACAGGGGGACAATGAGTGGAAATAAAGATAAGGCCATACCAACCATCTCTTTCTCAGAATGGTGTTCTTATGTTCTACATGAAGACCACTGTGAAATGTAAAATACCGTTGTCAAAGGGCCCTAGGAAAAGCAAAGATTTAGGGAAACACTAGCATCATGGAGGTCTCAGCAGCACAGGGGATTCATGACTGACTGACTGAATCCTTGCCTCAGCTTCCAGCTCTTTCTCTACCATAAGAGATGATCATGAACTTTTAGATGAGCCATTGAAAAGACAATTTCAGCTTGTCAGAAACAAAAACCTGTAGCAGATACATAATGAAAACATTATGTCCAGAAGAACTGAATTTCTGCTTGGAAATAGAGAAAGAATAACCACAGAAATCTTAATAATGATCTACATAGAGATAAGAGAAGGGAAAGAGAAAGAGAAAGAAGAAGAAGAAGAAAAAAAAGAAAGAAAAAGAAAGAAAAAGGGAAAGGAAAAGGGAAAGGAAAATATATTTTGTACCATGAAATGAACAGAAAGGATCAAAGTCCTCGCCACTTTTAACAGAATAAGTTTCTTGTCTGGTCTGCTTTATTGAACAGCACAAAGGCAAGCAATCAGGAGAAATGAAAACTTGCAAATGAGTTTCTTAAGAACTCTATTATGCTTACCTCATTTTTGTTTCTACCACACACAAAGAACAGTAGACATTCTTAAAAGGTTTTGGTTGCTTGGGTTCAGAAATGTAATATAGCCAGTCCACAATGATTTCCCTACTTAATGCAGCTTAGATTACTCTAACTACTAAAAATCTACCATGTAAAAAGCAAGGTTCAGGGCAACTTCTGATTCATATGTTTTTCTTCTCTTACTTATTCCTAACTGTATATCTTGTCTGGAAAGACAGAGCAAGTTGTACAATAGCAATCAACATACATGAAGTAATTCTAGAGACAGTCTAGATGTAATGAATAACAAGTACCTCAAACTTCATTCCCAGATGAAAAGCTCATATAAGCTTGCAACAGATTCATAAGATTGAGATTTCAGCCTATTCTGTTTTGAAATATTCCATACATTTTTATGGGAGATACGATGATTTAACAGTCCTTGGAAAAGAATCACTACTATCACTGAATTTCCTTTATTGGTTTGTCCATTTGTTTAAGCCCTGATCAACACATTCTAAAAATTCCTAATAAAAAGTCAAATTCTGCATGGTGCAGTAGTATCTATCCTTTAAGCTTATGCAATTGTAAGGCTTGTATTTGTATGTATATATATATATAAATATAAATAATACAGTACTGATAGGAATAATATTGCACTATAGACTATACAATAACTAGAGGGTAGATAAAGTTTCAAATAACAAATCTAGGGTAGAAGCAGTTCACCTCAACCTTGAAAAACTGTTACAGGTTCAGATTATCACAGTGTAACACAAAATATTTTCCTGTATTGTTTTCAGAGAACACAGCTCACACGAGCTAAAAGCCAGTGTCTTATTAAAAAAAAAAAAAAAAAAAAAAAAAAAAAAAAAAAAAAAAAAAAGCAATCTGAGACCTGACACTTTAAGGTTTATGAAATGGAAATTTTCCTATTTTTTACTCATTTTAAATTGATGTATTTCCTCAGTACCTGAAATAGAATGACCCAGCTTGCTGCTTCTTAGTTCTGCTTTGACACAATAGATCTAGACTGACACAATGTGTGCACAGCTGCATTCTTTCACTAAGTAAAGCCCAGACAAGAACAAACCTTTAGTCGCCCCTCTGTCTGCCAGGGAAGTTCTTTCCCAGTACAGCAGTACAGCAAGCAGCTGGTTAACAAAATGCAACTGTATGTTGTAATATCATGCAGAGTATCAGTTTGGGGCTCTAGTAACAGTTTAAGCTATTATTTTAGACTTTGGAAAGAAGTAAAATTCAGAAGTGAAATTCCCATTCAGACTAGGAAATAAAAAGACTTGATATACGAACAACTAGTATGGAAAACCAAGGAGGCTATATGTTTATTTACGAGGAACAGAGGATTCATCTTCCTGATGTACTTGGTAAGCTGTCTGCTTGCTAGTCACAGCAGTTTCATAACGAGCTGAAGATGTATCACATCATCTAATATTTCAACAGATATTATAATGTAGCATTAACTCTAACACAAGAAATTGCTATCTGGGTTCAATTTCATTGGTATCTTTATAGGCAACATTTTACATGATTTGACGGAAGATTTTGCAGCATTCTTTGAATATTCTCAGGATTATGTTTTATAGAAAAATATGATTTGAAGGAATGAATTAGACAAGATCACTTAAATTTAGCTGAATTAATATTTAATGAGCACTCACGTACAGTCCAAGATTTCAGCTAAACCTCTTGTAAAAAGTATTTTCAGCTCTGTGATGATGCCAGGGTATCCTACTTACACTATAACGTAATTCAGTCTTCTCATTTTTCATAATAATATGTTTGAAGAATCTGCTACTTACAAAGCTGAAAGACAAATGTTATTGGCTTGAGAATTGTATGCAAGCTATCAGTAAATGCCTTCAAGTCCATTTGTTGCAACTCCAAAGCAAGCTGCAGAAGTCCAGTTACACTGACTATATCTCATCTCTGAAACCAGACATGCCATTTCAAAAGAAAACATTGCCTAGAAATGTATTTTCTTCTTTGCCCAGGAAGTAATTTTAAAGTATATGTAAAGTATATTCTAAATGTAAAGTATATTCTAAAGTTTAGAATATTAGCCTAATGGAACAGCCATCTCAAGTTCTAAATTTTACTGGAGAGACCTTAATTAAAATGAAGATGATATAACAGGGGAGACCATTTGCTGGCTTACCCCCAGGAAGTCAGAATGTCAGTTGTTCTGACTACCTATGTGAAGGACAGGATGAATACAGCCCCTGATTACCTGAATAGGCACAATACTTCACCTTTGGAAAGGCTGGGGAAAAAAAAATAGTCTTTTTAGAAGATGAATCCAATGAGAAAAAGCACAAAAGACAAGACTACATTCCTTCTGCAAAGAAGAAACATCACACACAGTGTGAAATAGGACACTCAGAAGTCATGTTTTCATACAGTAATTTTTCTGGAAAGCAAACATTCCTTTCAAAAGGAACAGAAAAATCTTCCTGGAAAGTATGTGATGTAAAGAGGTCAAGAGAAGTTGCAAGTTTTCCCTGCAGGTGACTTCAATATGTACCCTCTTGAAGCACAGTTTTCATTTGTAATCTCACATTCACAAAACACTTAACACTTTTCAGGAATAAATTTTCAAAGATTTGGCATTATTTTTCTATTAAAACCCAGATCAGCAACTACTAAGGAGCATGATTCAAAGATTGCTTCATTTGAGATTTCAGACACAGGAGAAAATTTTTAACATATCACCCAAAATTTCACCATCATTTCTTCAAAAGGGTTTCCTACTACGCAAGCTTCATTAGAGAGAATGATATGAAATCAGTGCCTTACAATTCTCAATAATTTTGAAGAAATATATATATATATTCTGTATATTATAAATCAAAGGTTCTATGTTATTTTCCAAATGGCAGTAGGGTACAAATTTGCAGTCTAGGAAGTTAATGCCATATATAAGGGGCATCCAAAATTACATGTGATGGGAGTTTGGAGTCTGCCAACTTTTGGTGACAGTTACAGATATATTTCATACTATTTTACAATCATTTGTGACAACTATGAAAGTGTTTCCACACATTCCACTACAGCAAAGTTTAGTTGCAAGCAAATAGTTAGGAAAGGGAGTAAGCAAATTAGTTTTACCTGGAAAAATTTCACAACTTCACAAAAGATGACGACATACAGAATTATGAGGGCTGCTCAGAAAGTACTGCCTCCTATTTTATGATGTTGGCCCACAATGTTGGTGGCATGGCAATGGAGAACGAACCTTCCCAACAATATTCTGTTACATTTTGCCTCTGTGTGACAGATGGCAGCAGAGGGGTAGTCTGACAGAATGGTGTCTGTCATGGAAGTGCATACGGAGCAAAGGTATGTCACTGAATTACTCCACATGGGAAAAATGACACCCACTGACATTCATCGATGCTTGCCTAACATTTCTGGAAATCAAACAGTGTATGTGAGCACAGAGAGGCCACGGGTGATGTGTTTCAGCAGTGGTGACAGAGACAATGAGTTACCTCCACTAGTTCAAGTTTTTATAACCGTGGCATGCAGGCTCTTGTTCACTGCTGACAAAAATTCATATCTAACCATGGTGACTATGTTGAAAAACAGTGCTTTGTAGCTGAGAATTTCCTATATTAGTGCTATTTGTATCTGTTGTAGTTTCCATGGAAATAAATATAAGGCATTACCTTCAGAGCAAACTACATACTTAGGAAGATCATATAAATATAAATAAGGTTCACTTTATCCCTCATAATTAGAAATGGCATTGCAAACATCAGATGCAAGGCCGTTCCTTTTCTTTGCTATGAATGAAAACAATCTTTTCTTTCTTAGTACTGTTTTTCACAGTAATGTGATTTTAAAATAATAGTAGGAATTTTATGAAGAAATAAAATTTCAAATTCTACCATTCAAATTCACGTTAACTAGTACTTTAATCTGTGCTGAACTGAGCAGTTATTGCAGCAATTTGCAAAGTAAATGAAGAGATCATATGGACTATGACCTTTAACTTTTATTAAAGATTTTGAAAGTAATGAAATATTTTTTATAAATAATTTGTACACAAGAAAAGAATGCAATATCACTAGGAAGTCTGGTGAAACTAGATTTTGTTCAGCATGAAAAGGAGGGGAAAATAATACTGCTTCGAAAATGAAAGTCACATCAACTGATATATATTTTATATGTGGAACAATAATTTGACAACATATACTATTTAATGGTATATTTCAGCAAGATAGATAATATTAATATGGACAAATCTCATGTCTCACTTGACCATATAAACTATGTTAAAAAAAAAAAGGCTGAATTGCTCTGAATAAATCTTATGTAGCTCACGAATGGACACATACACCCACACACACATACGCATATATCCTTGCAGTTGAGTAATCAGTGTATTAATTATTTTGAAATACTAGGTCTACCGTTTTCAGTACTTTTATCCCACTTTTGCAGCACATAGGAAGGAAATCTTTTAGGTGCTATACAAATGAAAATGCTCTGAGTCTGGGTGAAAGAATATTTTAGGTCTCCTCAACAGCACACAGAGAGTAATGTCTGAAAATTCACAGTAGATGACATCATCTCAGGTCTACTTTGTTAGCTTAAAATAATGGGTCTTGTCTCCATCTACCAAAAACAACAATCAGTCCAGCTATAGGGCTACAAGGACTTTACTCGTGACAGGCTGGAGTATCTGTGCTCTCCAACAATAAAAGTAATTACAATAGTAAAAATAACAACAAAAAAAGTGAAGTCATTTCACAGCATAATATGACACATAGCATGAGCTCTGCTTGATTTACTGGCTTGCATTTCACTGGATGTACCCAGAAGGCTCAGAGAAACACTTGCTAACGGGGTTAGTTCCTGTGAGCTCCTGCACATTCTAGGAGGTGTACAAGGGCAACTGAGGGTTGTCACCCTGAACACACTTTAGTCTCACTGGAAGTATTGTTGGAATAATAAATTTTGAAAAGGGAAAAATGTGTAGTTAAGGTGACTATTTGAATGCAACAGTAAGAGACCTGAGGAGGGGGGTATTCTCACCTTTGCTACTATTAATTCCAGGGGGGTGAAGTAACATGACTTTAACCTAGGAAATGCCAAAATAGTGAGGCATGAAAATAAAACAGAGAAAAAAATTGTATGATGAAAGGAAAACAGACAACAGAAACAAAAACTGCTATTCCTAAAAATATACTTGCTCACTGAAGAGCAGTTTTTGATTCTCCAGTATTAAGCAAGTAAAAGAACATATTGTTATTCCCAGGAGTTAGAATGGAATCTGTGAAAAGAAAGTCACTGAAGCTAGAACAGAAAAAAGGCATCTAGAATTTATGAAGGCATTTTACAGACCTTAAAGTAAACTCAGAAGTGTTGGGATGCCAAGGGGGAAGAGAGATTTCTTCATCTCTAGTGTGTTTTTTTTCCTTCAGTAACAGATAATTTTTAAATAAACATATATATGATTAAAGCATATTTATTGCTTCAATCACAGAACTCATTTTAAACAATAGCAAAAGTACCCATAAATACTGATGATCTGGGCTTCAGCTAGTGGAGTGTTTAAAGACATTAGACCTCTGGATGCTAGAGGCCAGTTCCTTGCCAGAGTATGTGAAATGAAAGGTGTGAATGAATCTGCCTGAAGCAGAGGTGGTGGATGCATACTGAACACAGTCAGAGTGGCACATGGGAGTATAGGACAAACCCATCTGCATGATGTTTGTTCTCAGAAGTAAATTCATATATGAAGCATGACAAAGGTAGTCACTCTGGGCAAGAGTCTTACCTGATTACTGATTTTGAATGAGGAACTACAGATATCAAAAAGATATTTTGGATTTTAAAAATCATGTGTTCATAATACTCAGAGGAAAAGAAAAAAAAACTTGTTAGTACTTCTCTGGTTACCTATTCATAAATGTAGGCAGATAAATCATATTCAGATTTGCATTTTATCAATTTTCATTTATGCAAGCCAGATGACTCCAGACTCTTATGGATAAAGACGCTGAACTTTTGTTACCAATTATCTTTGTTTACTAAAAAATATTTCATTTTTTCTATTTGTCTTAAAATAGTACACAAATTGGCAACATTCAAAAAGTGAGAAATGCATCATCTGCTTTACAAACACACAAGACAAAGCTTTTTAGCAGGGTCAGCAATCTGCCATAGGCGTCTACTTCAGTTTATAAAAGTGAACTTCCCTTGTGGAATTCTATTAACCCCTTTACCCACCTTCCAATAATATCATTCTCCAGATATTTTTTTAAATTCATTTATAGTCTGCACAGCGTATTTATTTATCTGCCAATTGAATAGAGCAACTTTGCCAGTTCATTCAATGTAAAGGATTTATATAGCATATGTATGACATTTCAACAAGCTGTCAAAAAGAATATCTTTAATGCTTAAGATAGAATATGATTTTCAATGTATAATCATACATACTATATGGAAAAAAAATGGTTGAAATGCTCTTTCTCAGTTGTACATACATAGCAATCAACATATCCTGCAAATACAGGGCTCACTTCATTAATGTTGCACCTTTTATTCTGGTTTTCTTATTTACATTTTGAAAGTGAAAAATGTGCACTTAAGGTCAAGACTTTAATGTAATGGTAAGAGGTCTGAGCAGAAGAGGGGAGCCTTCTCACCTCTGCTACTGCTAATTCCAGTATGGCAAAGCAATTCATCATGGACTTAAGTTCAGCAAAATTTTAGGTGGAGATTCATCTCACCTTGCCTTGGCCGTCCAAAGGTTGAGTATCCATGCTAAGGTTGTTCTATACACCAGTAGACAATGGTGAGAGAGAACACATCCATATGGCACGTATTTATGTTGCAGTTACGTGTATTTACATACCTCTTAATCAGATAGCCTTAGCTGTCTCAGAAAGACTGCCTCTTTGTTTTGGTCATAGATCAGGACTATCACCAGACCGAACAAATTAGTCAGATTAGGTTGACTCTCAGTACCCTCAATTGGTACTGAGTACCAATAATCAACTTTCAGAATCAAACACACCTATAGTTAACTATGTATATCCCGTTGTTCCCACATCTCTTCATTCACTGTGCTGAGAATTGTCTTCTAAGGAGAGATTCAGTAACTTTAGCTTTAATAATGTTTAATAATAAAAGATAAGCATTACAAAAGGATAGTTCATCTCATTTATTCCTGGAATGAGCACTCTGTACTCAAAGGTGCCCATCTCCATCTCTTCCTAAGCAAAGGCACTCATCTAACAGTAGGGTCTATATTTCACACAGGTAAATTTCACACAGCTAATCTAGAAGAACTCCACCTGAAGTATATTGCCAATTAAGAGTGAAAATACATTGTTCTTTACATTACATGATGGAGTCAGTCGAGAAATTACTTGGTGTAACAGTAAAAAGAAAGTGAATTATTAATGTGCCAAATAAAGTGTTCTATAGCAAAGGCTGAAAAGTTCAAAATGAAAAATGTAGAATGCAATAGAAATGATGGGGCCTTAATTAAAGACTGGTAATCTTTCTACACTGCTTATTTTTTCCTTCTTCATAAGATCAAATACCTAATAAAATATTGATGATAATTTATTAGTTTGCTACAGTTGTCTTCAAAAAATTTCCACTGTACTCTCTGTGAAATTTAGTTTGGCTGTAACTTTGCCAGATTTGATAGGAATAATGTGCAATAGGTCATATTCACTCAAGATTTACGTGAAGCAGTGTACATTCAACAAAGTGACAAAAAAAAAAAANGTTTCTCCTGCACTCCACAGAGAGAGTTCATTTCTGCATAGCGTGAGCACATTTAAAAGTTAAATTAAATATAACTAAGAGTGTGAGAATAAAGATTAACAAAATTAATTTTAAAATCTTCTCACTCTCTCAAGACAATATTGAGGGACTCCAAGGAATCTCCAGTTGATAGACTATATCACACAGCTTCAGAACTCAAACAAACTACTTTGGATTGCAGCTCCCAAGGAATTTTTACAAGAAAAAGGCACAGCTGTGGAACAGTGAAAGATTTCTCAAATCTCAGTTCATCATAATAATTGAGCAGTTATTAGCTATAAAGAAGAAAGACATAGAACTTGTATCTTACTTCTTAGTCTGACTTTAGAAAATACTATGGGAAAATACAGTTTAAGAAATAACAGAACTAAATCTCTTTAGAATGGCTAAGTAAGGAAATGTACTTCCTCTAATACTTATGTTATACAAGTAAGGAGAAATTTACTAGAAAAAAATTTTCTAGGTACTGAGGAATATATTTTATTTCCTTCTGTTTGAGATAAATGTAATGTATGAGGAACCTAGCTTACTTTCTATTTTTTAAATTGGAAATACATGTAACACCATTTTGTAATAACTACTACACTACAAATGCTTCTGTGTTTTTTTCTTGTCTTTCAAAGGAAATCAAAACCAAAGCTGCTGGCACTTACAGGGCAGAGTGCATGAGGTAATATATACAGGAGTATGAGAGCATTCTGCTTCCCACTGGTGAAGTATCTCAGAGCTTATCTGGAGTCCTTTTTGTGGAGAGTTATCCAAGTCAGACTGAGCAAGAATTTTCATTTGGCTCTTAAGCCAAACTTCCTAACCTAAGAGGATACCTTTCCTTTGCTGTGATCAGCTAAGCTACTACACCTACATCCAGTCAAAGGAGTCTTCAAAAGCAGTTCAACTCAGCTATTTTGAAGGTCATTTTGATTGCCCTTTTCTTTATATGCTTCTTGCACTAAGAACAAAACCTTACAAAACCAATTCTCATGGATTTTCACCTTTGAAACTTAGAAAAGAATATATTCTGACTGGTTCATTTTACACAAAAAAAAACCTCATCCCAAACTGATGAAAGAGGCGTATCTGATCTAACTTCAACATTCACCTTACAGTAAAATATTCTGCTCTTCGAGCAGTGTTAGAAACAAACCATGTAGAAATACTCGTTAGTTGAGCATACTTAAACTAAATTAACTAACTATTCCAAATATCTTTTATTTCAGCTGGTTTCTGTTCCCCACATCCTAGTGATTAAAAGGAATTTTCATAGTTTCTGTGTCCAAACATTTAATAGTGTTTAATCTTTAACACTTAACTCGAATAAAACATAGATTACAAAGCTGTTATAGTGTATCTTAGATAATTAAATGGAGGGCAGCAACAGAAAATGTGAGGAATAAAGAAGAATAATGGAGTACTGAAAAGTGCTGTCAGCAAGGGTAACATTAAATAGTGGTTCAATTCACCTGGACTCTGATGAAAATCAAAATCACTGGTGTATGATACATCACTTTACCAAGTGAAAACCTCATGCTCCAGTGAGTAATCTGGATCAAATGCCTCAGTGCAAAATATAGAAACCTGACAGTAGATAAAGGTTAGCTCTTGTGAAGTCACTTACTTCCACATAATTAAAAAATTGTTTTACTTAACTCGAAGCATAGAGTTTTATACATTATTTATTTTTATAGTTGTATGTATTTTTTTCATTTTAATACAATTACACGTTTAAAAAAAAAAAACTATTTCTTATTATTTACAGATGTTTTGACTTTTTTACTAAAATTATCTCACATTTATTTAATAATAATTTACTTAAAATTTTCTCTCCTACTGCTTAAGAATAACAAAGTTTTTAACAGTCTTTACTTCTTACACCTTACCACTGCTTATACCTACTGACGGATTCTAAAAATATGCAAGAAGTAACACAAAAGTTTCTTGAAGAAGGAAACTTCAATAATAACCTTGTCCAAAGCTCTAGTGTAACAACCTAATTCACTCTCTAAATGTCTTTTTACTAAAGACACAATTCAGTGACAGTCTTTCCTCTGGTTTTAATGAGAATCTGATCACCATTAATTAAAAAGGCTTGGAAAGTACTTCTCTGAACCATAGGTGGTTCATATCTCATCTAAGTTTAGCAAATGAAAAATTAGCTCCTTAATTTAAACTTGTTGCCTTTGATCCCCACAGGGTAAATGTAAAGACACACAACGCTAGAGAGCACTACTCTATCCTAAGAGAGTCATATGAAGATAGGATTCAACTATCTATTAAGGCATCTAGATTCAGGGATAAGCAGGTAAACTAGGTGTCTAAGCTTCCATTATTCTGGCTAATTATAGACAACATTCATTTGAAACCTCAAAGTGTTTATACAAAATCCTTATATTATATTAGGTATCTTCTTAAATTCTGTTTAGATGCCCAATTATATCTCAGCCTTGTAATAAAGGAAAGTTAAAAACACTGTCTTTAAAAAGCTGTTTAGCCTAATCTGGAAATGGAAGCATTATTACTCACTAATCATAGCTTAGCAGTTACTTCATAGCCTTATAGTCATCGTATGGCACTGTTCCAGTGAAAAATTAGAAGTGATTTGTGTCTTCATTTCTTTCCAATGCAACTCCAGCTCCGGAATCCCTGATTTAATAGTGCATAGTTTGGAGATCATTAGAAGAACTCCACGCTATTTCTTTATTTCAGTCATTAATGCACACTTGACCTTTGCACCCATCTTAAAATTTTTGTTTGAGAATAATAGAGTTGCACATGAATAGACATATCATGTGATAAATACTTAAAATATAGCCATTCTCACTTCCATAGCAAACTGATGATCTAACGTAAGAACAATTTAACCATTGCTCTGCTTTCATGTTGCACAGATTTAGTGAAATAGATAAAGACATGTTCATACCTCAGCAGTTTCCAGGAGATATCTTTTGCCATACATTACTTTATGAACTTAATTATTTTATAAATGTTTCTGGCTTCTGAAACCACGTAACAGCTTCTCCATTAGCTCGTTTGTGCCTTATAACAATTCTGGGAAATCCAGCAGATTCTTGTGGCATCAGGTTCTTGTGCCATGCCACTTTAAACCTAAGGAAGAAGTGTTCCATGTTGTAATACTTTGGAAGAATCTGCTTTGATATTCATTAGCTGTACATCTGCTCAAAACACTTCCCACATGTTCATTGTTGGAAAAGAAGTTTGCAAAACTATAACCCATGACTCAATGGAGTATTAGTAAAATGTTTCAGTTATTCATTGCCATTAAAAAATGTCTATGTGGGTTTGTCAGTACAGCTTTTGAAATGTAACAAATTAATATCCTCACTTTGACTTAATTTGCGGACAGATGGTGCGAAGAGGGCTCAGTGATGAACAGTGCTGTCCCTCAGCTTGTCAAGACTTATTTACAGCACAGAAGCCATCCTCTGATGGCTGATTATCTGCTTCATTTAGTAGAAGTGAAATTAACCTCTGGTTTCTGTGCTGATGACTCAGCAGGTAGCACAAAAAATAGTACCAGAAAGACATTGGTCTTCAACCCTAACAAGGCACATTTAAGAGCCAAATTGCTTTATTAGACCCAGGAGATAGAAGCAATCATTTCAGTCCACTAACTGGAAACAATAAAGCCTGGGGGAAAAAAAAAAAANAATAAAATATTGATGATAATTTATTAGTTTGCTACAGTTGTCTTCAAAAAATTTCCACTGTACTCTCTGTGAAATTTAGTTTGGCTGTGACTTTGCCAGATTTGATAGGAATAATGTGCAATAGGTCATATTCACTCAAGATTTACGTGAAGCAGTGTACATTCAACAAAGTGACAAAAAAAAAAAAAAGCCAGCATTAGTTTTGAATTGTATTGTGACTAACTGTTCTGCTTTCACTTAGAAGTCCATCTAAGCCTCTCCTCAACAAACTGGTCAGGTGGAATCTTTAAGGACTGAAAATACACTATATATTCGAAAATATACTATTTTTACTTTCATGAATTAATTCAGTTATGTCACTGAATTTCCACAAAACAAGAAGTGAGTAGAAATATTATTCAGAGCCGATCTGCTAATTTTCTGGAAAAGAACAACTTCCTTCTTTAGAAGAAAGATGAAATAAACAGTAAGAAGAGAAGGAAAGATATTGAAAAAGAAAATTTTAATTAAACTTCAAATTTCATAAACATTGCAATTCATAGAACCATAGAATCATAGAATCAGCAAGGTTGGAAAAGACCTCTAAGATCATCCAGTTCAACTATCCATCTATCACCAATATCACTAAACCAAATCCCTCAGTACAATATCTAAACATTTCTTGAACACCTTCAGGGTCAGTGACTCCACCACCTCCCTGGGCAGCCCATACTAGCAGTTTCTTTCAAAGAAGAAATTTTTCCAACATCCAATCTGAATCTCCCCTGATACAACTTGAGGCCATTCCCTCTAGTCCCATCGCTAGTCCAAGCCCTCTAGTTTCATCCCTCTAGTCCTATTCTTTACTTAGTTCATCCCAGACAGAGATGTAAAATGGACACCAAAGTAAAAAACTAGCAAGGTAGTTACAGCAAGCTTCAAGATTCTTTAAAATTGTTTAATACTGATCTATGTGTTTATGATTCAGTGGTAAGCACAGCTCACAGTACCATCAATAAAACCAATTTCATGGAATCATACAGCTATCTAATATTCAACATAGCCATCTCATATGCTACACATCTAAACTTCAGAGAAGTATATACTTCTTTATATTTGATGCTCAGGTCAGACTCTTTTTCTCCTTAATCATACACTCACTTTTGTCCTTGTTTGACCACTCTACTTACTGCTACTATCTACAGTCACAACAATACTATGAAGCTCATATCTGTTCTTCCTAATATAATTCCCTATTTCCTACCACTGTCTTTGTAACAGAGAAATCTGTCCATCCCTGCTGAAAACCCAGTGAGATGCAACTTGAGCTCCAAGTAAACTGCATAACTTATCACCTTGAGATGTGACAGAGTAAAAAATTTTGTGTCAACAAGGTATCATATGGTTGTTAGTATGATGACTGCTGAGTAAAAAAGGACTAGCAAGAACTATCATATTAATTCAAGGTGATAAAGGCTGTGACAACTTCACCCCACTACGCCTGCCACTTGCTTGGCTACCCCATGCAGTGGGTCCAGAATAACCGTACAGTGGCATTCAAAGCAGGTAGCATTCTCCTGTCCTAATTTGGGATCTCCATTTATGTGAAGGACACATTTAGGGACACATCTTGTCTGCACAGAAAGGTGACTATGTCTCTCGATAGTGTCTGGAGCACAATCACTAGAGTCTATGGAAAGCAATAGGCATTAATAGGTGCTTTATTTGTCCATTCAGACAGTATGAATCAAACCATGTGAAGGCGTCTCTGTGTTGGACTAAAAAAGCCCCAAGCAACTGCCCTAAAGTACTGGACCACTGCCAGGACAGGGCAATTCCAGTGCTCTACTGTTATCATTCTCTGAAAGAACTAAGGTTGATAGTTTCACTATACCTTACAGAATGGATTTTAAGATGCTTACATCCCTTTACTGAATAATCCACTTCCTGTTACACTTTTTTGTTAGATTACCACAAAAATATATGACACATACACCAATGACAGAGCCAGTTAACATACCATATAGAAGGCTGATAATCATACAAACATTCACATATTACTGTCAAAATTCATTGTAAGTTCAAATTTCTGTGGGAAGAAGCCTGTGTTATCCATATGAATTTATACTTTAAGAGAGTAGAAATATTTCCCATATCTATCCCAAGACTAGTAACCATATGCTCTGTGAATTGAACAGCAGCTCAGAATCTAGAGGTCATCTGTAATCTTTAGAAAGTAACTGACAGCATTTGAAAGCAGCTCAAGAACAAAAGCAAATACTTTTGAAAACTCCATTAAGCCTCGCAAGCTGGCATATGACAAAAAATATTATTTCCTGTCAGAAGTGTATGTCTCCATATACCTTCAATAATATTTCCCTCCTCACATCAGAATTTAATCACCGATGTTTATAAGGATCTGTACCCATAGGACTGTATTCTACATTTTGACCTACCTAAACCTTAAAGTAGTTACACTCAAATACCTTTGGAAGTCAGTTTATGCCATCAGCTGTGGATCTCACAAATAAAACTTTATGCACATGAACATTTCTCAACATTCTTTATTCAGCAGTTAAATGCAGTTTAAACATGGCGATCAAATAATGTTCTGAATGGGGATGAATCAAGATGTTTAAAATCTTTCTGAATTTGAACTGAAAAGTCAGATGTAAATCTCAAGAGCAACTGCTTTAACAGCCCAAATAGTCCCAAACATGATACTACAGAGATCACTTTACATAAACATGCCGTAAAGCAGATACATGAAGACACAGAGCTGGAAGAGATAAGGTTACAAATAAAGACTTACAAAGTCAGTGTCCATTCAATGAACAGCAAAGGATGACTTGCTTTGAGTTATATGAGAGTTTTTTTGATTGTTTTTTGCCTCTGCTGCTTTCAGAAACTGAACGTGTATGAGTGTCTATGAGTCGTTAGACCATGAACACTGTTGTCCTGGTTTCAGTCAAGAGGGTGTTAATAGCACACCAGTGTTTTAGTTGTTGCTCAGTGATGGGAACACACCCAAGGCCAGGCCAAGACACTGGGTAAGGAAGAGCCATTGCCTGTATTACACAGCAGCAGGGGTTGAGGCAGAGACAGGATAGGGGTCTCAAGACTACAGCCTCAGGTTGTGCCAGGGGAGATTCAGGTTTGACGTTAGGAAAAAATTTCTTCTCTGAAAGAACGGTCAGGTGCTGGAATGGGGCTGTCCAGGGAGATGGTGCAGTCACCTTCCCTGGGGGTGTTCAAGTAATGTTTAGATGTTGTACTGAAGGAAGTGGAAAATATCGGTGATAGATGAACAGTTGGACTGGATGATCTTAGAGGTCTTTTCCAACCCTGGCAATTCTATGAGTCTTTGATTCCATGATTAAATTAGGCACAGGGTTATTCCATACCATGTGACATCATGGGGAAGGCCGTAAAGCCATGGGGAGTTGGCTGGGGGCTGGCTGCTTCTTGGGGATTGGCTGGGCATAGCTCAGTCCTAAATCAGATAATGAATGATGTACATGTGTTTCTACATATATCAACTCAATTCAAAAACCCACTGGCAACAGGACCATGAAATACTTTAGGATACCTTCTCATATATTTTCTGTGAGAGGAATTACCTTTACTTTTTAAATATGTATGTAAACACTCAGTATAAATCTGGGAAAAAATCCTCCAAAATTACTATGCAAAAATGCTTAATGCTGAACACTTATAAAAAACTGAATGAAAAAGAAGTCATTTGACATTGCCTCTTTAAGTCTCAAGTTTCCATGAAAAGCATAATATTCTCTTTAATATTTCTGTATGGCACTGAATTTCTTCAACTTTCACATGATGCAGAAAGCCAGATTTTACCAGCTAATATTAGTGCACATTCTTTCCGAAGCAGTACAAAATATTATTTGTCCTTGTCTATATTTGTTCTTGATTTGTTTCACATTTCTTTAGTTAAATATGTTTCTAATATCTTTTATTAGCAACAGGTAATTTTCACAGCAGATAAGGCTGGGGAACCTAACTTCCTAACCACCTGAAATCTGAAATATAATGCAAGCCTGAAATCACTTGAATTCTAGCTTTTCCTAGATCTTAACAATTGGTAAAAACTTGCATTTGCGTGTGATAGGAATGGGATTAAAGGATAACCTAAAAAAACAACAATAATTGTCCCTTCCAAAAAATAGCAAGACCTTTGCAAAATGAATGTTTACACAGTTATTATTAATGTGCTTTAAAATCACTTTGTGACATCCAGTAAGACTGTATATATGTGTACTGCACCAAATGATAAAGTGCTTTGAGGCATGGCTTTCCTTTGGATTTCCCTGCATGGAGATCTTCAAGCCACTGATCAAGAACTGATTCCATTTCTCAAAAAAAAAAATAAATATATATATATATGTATATATATATATATAAAA
>JACDJE010000454.1:465094-492777 GCA_016647715.1 Pavo muticus
CCTGGGGGAAAAAAAAAAAAGAGAATGAGTTTTTTTTCCATGCATGACAAAAAATATATATATAAAATAAAATAAAATTTAAAAAAAAATCATTATTTCAGGCAATTTAAAAAAAAACCAAACAATTCTGCAATTAAGTTTATTGGAAGCGGATCTGTGTACTGAAACTGAAAAATCAAGAAAGATACAAATAGATATATCGTTTCAGCCCCTGTGGCTTTTGCTTTTGAGACTGTATTACGTAGTAAAGAATATTGTGCACATTGTATAATAACAAGAGCAATCTTAGTTAAACAGCTTGATGCTAAATATACCTGATATATGATTCTTCGTGCTGGATAATAATACATCAGGAGTAATAATCCACCTGGAAATGCACATTAAATGCTCTCAAAAATGTAACCTCTTTTGAAAGGTTCTTCTAATGATAGCATTTATGAGCTCAAAATGAAAAGTCAGGGCAGAGGATGACTAATGATGAGCAATATTAACCATATTTAACTGAATATGCTGAGAAATACCTGAATCTCAAGGGCTACCTTTCAAAAGGAAGAAATAAAATTTACATTATACTTTTGCTGAGAAAGCATCTATGGTAACTCCAGTTGCACAATATTGTGTTGCATCACATGATACATTTACTTCAGATGACAACATTTTTTTTAAAATGTGATGTGTTGGAAGTGTTAAAAATAAAATAATGTTTATTTTTTCCCACTAAACATACACAAGGTGCTCCAAGAAAAAAAAAGTAGTGATTATCCATGGGTAGTTTTTGCTTAGTACCTGATCATCTTTAGAAAAACAAGTACAGAGAAAAAAACAAAACAAAACTACTATAAACACCAGATAGAAGATTAAACAGAGATTCTAAAGATTTTCTTGAAATATTAAAAAAAATCTATACGAAGCACACTCAGTGAGGAATTGCTATTATGGAAATAGCTCACAGGTGTTTGTTCAAAGGCTTTGAGTCATTATACTGATGTCTTTTTAACCCCTCTTGGTCTTTGAAAGCAGAAGCACCTTCATTACTGCATTCTTTTCAAAAAAGAAATATTAATATTATCATCATGTATTTATCTCTCTCCGTGAAAAATTGTCTGCTGTTACCTCCTGTTATGATTTAGTCAGTTCCCCCAGACAGTTGCCCTAGAGAAGTTTTTTTCTCCTCAGAGATTTCTTGCTCAACTAAGAAAAACTCCAGAAGTCTTGAAGTGTCTGATTTGATCAAAGCTCCATGCCCAACAGGTAGTGTTTGAGTTGAGTCTCAAGCATACAGTGGATCACAGGAAGTTGATGAGCCAAGAATGTTTTCACTCTATGTACAGGGACATGAAAATTTACCTTGCTTTCAGGAAATTGAGTCATTTTTCCTGATGCCAACTCCTGTAGTTGCTGATATTTATCCATTGCAACAATGGAGAAGAAATAAGTTACTTATGAATGCAGTGGGCTGTAATGAAATCAATTAGCAGCATTTTCCAGATTGCAGATTCAAGTCACATTCTGAAAGTTGCACACGAGTTTCCTGCTCTCAAACAGAGCCTTTCCAGCCTTTCCAGCTTTGAACTCCACATTCCTCCCAGATAAGAGCAGGAAAGAAATTAAGCCTCAATAACAATTATATATCAGCTTCTCAGGAGAGCCCCAAGAGGAAAATCTGTCATTTCACTTCAACATTTACTGTAGCAATACTGACAATGTGTCCCTGTGCCACTAGCTCAGAGCACTGGATATGCGCATATCTTCACTAAACGTGTGAAGAAGAACGATCCTCGTTCACTGCCACTTCTTTAAGGACTGTATTCTGTTCGTGTTCAATCTAATGTCAGTTTTGCTAGATATTCAAATTGAACTACACTTTGACTCCAGCATAAGTGACTTTTTTCCTAAACTTCTTAGCTTCCTAATGATAAAATGGCTATCTACAATGAGGAATATTTAACCTCATAAATACCAATGAAAAATACCCCAATAAATCCAAATGAATTATTATAATAGAATATTTCACAAGCATTTGTTTCGGTCTCTATAAACTAAAGTTAAGACTTTCTCTTTTGTTAAGTCCTTTTGCAAAGAGAGTTTTTTTTCTCTTTGAAGTAACTTCACTAGGCTTCAACAGTTTTTGGAAGACTTGTACTGAGCACTGAGGCATTGCTGCACAGCAACACAGGGATCGCTTGTTTTTATTTTTTGAAATATTGAAATATTTTTTGAAACATTTCAAAGTTCACATTATCAGCAGTGGTCTTTCAAGGCTAGAGCTTGTATACTAAGTATGAAATCCTAGCTTTTAAAACTAGAAATTAGGAAAACTTTCTTGAAAAAAAAAAAAAAATTCTACCAAGAAGAATTGAAATATTTCATCTTAAGAACTCCCTCAACTTTGAGTTGATGTTTATGTACGGAAAGTAGGTCAGACTGAATGTAGGTCTCTGTGACTGGTAAACAGCAAAAAATTCTTGAAGTTCACACATTAATCTTCTGCAGTGCTTCCAAAATATTAGCAGATGAATACTCCAGAAGACAGACTATCTGGACTTCCCTTTTAAATAGATCAGACTTTTCTTGTCCAGATTGCCTCCTTACAATGATGATTATACCAGAATTGGACCCAATTTAACTGAATTTAACTGACTGTGAAAATTTTGAAGTATCCTAATCCTTCGCTCAGCATATTGACATCTACTTCAAATGACTATCTGGGCAGGCAAGCACTCAAGCTGAAGAAGGCAAAAATGAACGCATGTTTCTGTAATTACAGAACATTTACTTGTCAGTATTTCTCAACACTGGAACTTGTTTTATTTCCTGCATTTAAACAATCCCCCTGTGATATTAGCTAGCTGTCCAAGGGACATAATCTAAAAAATTCTCCCCCACCATTTTTTTAAGGAATATTCTTATAAGTAGTTACAGAATTTGAGATAGATACTTTCAGAGGACTTCTGTCTTATTAACAGAACATTTTCTGAGGTAAATAGTTCTCTACTGAAATAAAATATCAAGAATTTATTTTAAGACCTTAAGAGGTCTTTTTTACCAGGTAAAATACATTTATCTTAAAAGCATTCATTCTTTTTATTGGTGTATTTTCTTCCTCTGTCATTTGCTGCTAGCTGAATATAGGCCCATCAATAGATCCATTAGGTTAGATCTTCAAAGTATTAGTTCAGTGTTTAGAAAAATTCTATAAATTATGTTACTTTTTAATGTTGTGAGTTTGCATAGATACTGTACGTATGCCTTTGTCTATGTGTATGTATGTCTTTGTATACACACGCTTGCACATCTGCTTAAGTCAAATGTTTATATAAGCTGCTCAGAGATGTATGCACGTAAGTCTTCTTGGAGTTGGAGTTTATGATGTTAGTGATATGAAAACTGTAAGAAGTTTGCTGAGAAGGTCCCAAGCAGAAAACATCTGAGGGCTAAAAGCCTGGTTCTGGAGGACACCAGCAGGCGCAGATACACTGTGCTCAGTAAAAGAGACAAGTAGGTTTTAGCTTTGATATTTCCTCTCTGTCAGAAGGGACAACACTACAGAGGGAGATTCCATCCTCCCCTCCCCCATCTCCTCAATATTTTTACCCAGCTTAAGTAGAGAAGTTGAAATCTGTTCTCTCAGTGAATCTGGGCAATCAAAATCCTAATTTCCAAGTCTGAAAACAAGACAAGAACTTTCCATTTTAAACAGAATAATACATAGTACTTACAAGAGCCATTACCAAGCACTCAAATATATTTACTTTTTCACATTCTGAACAAAATATAAGCTATTTGGGTTCTAAACTTCAAAGAGAAAAAAATATACAGATGGAAAAATATCATTTCCTAAAACTGTAAACTCTTTTTAGGAAATGCAGGCCTGATACAAAATCTGAGTTAAATACCTATTTAGATGCTTAGGCTACAGTAGTGAGGCAGGATCAGTCCTGGTGAGGGGAACGAGGATCAGATACAGCCTCAGGCTGTTTGGGCAGGGCTGTGAGGGGTGGCCCTAGGCCAGGCTACAGTGTCAGTTGGCTCTGCTCAAAGGAGCTGCCCATGGCTGGGAAGAGCTGTGAGGAGTTGGACACCAGCTCTGCTGTAGACTCTCTGGAGCAGGACTGGTAGCCCTGAGGGAGTCAAATGGAGTCCAGGGCCCTGGGCAGGGTGAGGGAGTTCCAAAAAATTTTCTCTCCACTTAATGCACAAGAGCCTAGCCTGCATGCCCAGGCAGTTCCAGCCACCAGCTAGTGATTACTCACCTTGTTAGAAGCTCACACTTCACTTTCTTACAAAATTAATTCACTCAGGAATAATGGGATAATAAAATGAGGAAACTGCTCCACATTTCTATATAAAAACCTGATTTCCACGTGTCATTTCAATTCTTTGGTCTTCAGCACACAACTTTCAATCATTCTGGCATTTCCATTTATCAAATTAAACATTGGGCTGATAATTAATTTGCTGTTCCTCCTCTTTTTCTACAAGAATCTGGTGGTTTTTTATTGCAAAAATCACTTTCCAACAGGGATTGCCTTGTCTCCTTAGAGTCTTTTCAAGAAAGTTGGAGAACAGTAACTACCTACTGGAAAACTTTTGTCTAAATTGCCGCAGATTGAATGCTACAAAAAGACTTAGTACTTTATACTGGCATTTCTGAATCCATCACAGATTCATGCCATGCTGCATTGTTTAATTGTATCTATTACAAATTATGTTGAATATTATTTTTAATTATTAAGAATAAAAACGTGATATCTCATAATGAATGTTTGAATACTATGAAAAGTAGTGATAGGCTAAACAGCTTTCTCTCCATAACATACATATACAAATCTGGGTGAATTGGGTAAACTGTGCCATTATTCTTGATTAAATACCTCCATTTCTGGTAAATCAATAAGCTGGTATACACAGAAACCATGGAAAGAATATTTTATTAAAAAAAACCCTAATAAATAAAAAAAAATCCTAATAACATGAAGTCTCAGTGTACAGTGAGATGGAGAATCAAATCTCCTGAATAGGACATTCAGTCTGTCTAGTTTGAGAGTTTACATTGCAGTTATATTTTTTTTTTTAACATGCAAATTTAGAACAACAACAAAATAGGTGCTGTGAATGCTAAAAAACAGAAGCACTCTCCTTTAATGCATTCAGTTGCAAAGCCCTGGCTGTACATTCTGGTTTTATTTTGTGCATTTCATGCCACACAAGCTCTCTCAAAATATTTTACTGATGTGAATAATATTAGTGAGCAGAAAAGATGTGTGCTCTCAGAACAAAAGACATTCTGTAGGCTGGCCAGCCTTGTTCAACAGGGATTGAGAAGTACCAACTTAGAAGAAGAAAAAGGGCGAGACCAAGTTAAGAAAATGACTGTAGTTATCACTAGGGGATCTCTGAGTGCTTAAGTGATGACCTGGCAGCAAGCCCTGTTGAGAAAGGAGGGTTACTTTGGTGGTTACCTGGCAGCAAAGCCTGGTCAAAGGAAGAAGCTAATTCTCCAGGGGTAAGTAAAAGCCTCTATTAAGCCTATTTGGAAACCTTGCCCTATTTATAAAGGAGATAAGGAGGGCTGAAGAGCTAACCTTAAAGGTTGTAAGAACTGCTGGGTAAGCAGACAGAATGGTGCACTTCCTTATTCATGTGCTACCAGGCTGATTCTCAAAAAGGATTTGCACCAGATCCTGGCAGCCTGCCAAAGCTGCAGGCCTTCTTGCCAGATTTTGCTTCTTAGTGCTGCAGGGCAGTCATGAGCGGAGGGTAAAGGAAGCTTTAGATGCTTTACTGATGTCACTTATTAATAAAAGAGGAGAGGAATAGATTAGTAAAAGTGCAGAGTAGCACATTAGTACAAAGAAGACCTTATAATTGAGCCATATTTCATTTATGACGCACTTTCCCAGAGAAAGGAAAAGGTTTAGGTGTGGCTCACACTGCCCAAGATAAAAAAAACTGAAACCACAGTTTTGTTCAAAACTTCTTTTAAAAAACAGAAAATTTGTCCCAGATCAAAAGACAAAGTGTAGTTCCAAAGTAAAACATTATTCTTGTTCAGTTGTTAGCATTATAAGTCTTCAGCTGTTGGCTAGCCATTCCTCCATTAATATGTACTGATTGATTGTGTTGGATCGTGATGAAGCTGAGAGTCTATGACCCAGACCAGCCACTTTAACAGAACCATAAACTGTTGAGCTGATAGATAGAGGAAGAAAGGAGGGAGAAAAATGGCTTGTAGGACAATGATACTGGTTAAGGTTGATTAAGTAACAACACAAGAAGCAAGAGAGTCAGTAGTAAACCAAGTAAGGGCAGTTTTGTATTATCACACTGGACCTAAGGACCCAGCAAAGTGAAAAGCAGAGGATATGTAAATTACAGGGAAGAACAGAAATGCAAGCAGCAAATTTGTTCTGATGATACTTTTCCCATTATTTACTAGGCATCATTCTATCACAACAGTAGTTGGGCCATGTGAATTACAAAAACACAAAGAAAGCACTTCCTTTTATGATAGATAAAAATGATAGATATATACATAATTTATCTATTTAGATTTGAAAATAAAAAAATCCACCTCCCATTCTTAAATACATTTGTGTGCACTTATACTGTACTTAATAATTTTATGTCATCCAGTATACATTACATAAAACAGAAACTAAGAAAATATTCAGTTTACATTGCATATGCCTTAGTAGAAACTGACCTTCAAAGTACTGATCAAATTCAGCTGTACCACAATGAAATGCATTGGATTCAGAGGACACAATTATGCCCCAGTGCTAATTGGCCATAATTTAACAAAATGTTTTGCACTGGACTATTGAAACACATTTGCAAGCGCAGATGGCCCATTGTGGACAGATATGTTCAGGAAATCAGCATTTCAGTTTTGAGCAGCCAACCCACAATCACTGTTTCAAACACACACGAGATAACATGTTCTATATACCAAGTAATTCATAAGCACCACCTTGATGTGATATAGGTGTATGTTGTTATGATAAAACATTAAGTTCCCAGTGTTTACAACATTGTACTCCTTGCACAATTAAAGCTATAGATGAACAAACACAACTGACATAAGATTTAAAGTTAGATCTTGTACCCTTCCTAGTTACATCAAATTTGAACATTTTTCTGGCATCCAGGAGGATGCAGGTAAAATACAAAGTAAATGTGGCTACCAGGTTAGAATATAAATAATTAGCAAAAAGCCACAGTCCTCTGTAACACTCTTTTAGAATTAGATAAATAATTTTTTGGACTTTCTTCTTTATGAACGTTGTCTCAAATCTCTATGTCTGAATGCAGTAGCAATGAAAGATATCAGAGGAACAAAAATGAATAACCAAAAGATACATTAATTCATCATTGTACAGCAGTGAATTTAGAGATGTGATTCATAATGTAACGAGCAACAAATTGATAGGTTGAAACATCAGCATTCATGTGTAATAAAAATAACAGGTGGAAATGAGGATAAAATTGTAATCACTTGAGCAGTAAGCAGTTAAAGCATACATTTTATTTCTGGGAACAAATATATAAATTTTTTAATATTGGCTCCATCGTGGAAAAAAAAATATGTATAAATACATATTTTAGGGGAAGGGGGAAAAAAAGACCAGCACTGAACATTAGTAAAGAGCTTGAAAAATTGTAAAAATACGCACCCATTAAGAAACTGAGACAATAACCAGAAATCACTCCCAGAGAAGGAAGTATATTACAAGGAGTGAGAAAACAGAAGACCTGGAAAACTGCAGTTCAAGCTTGGAATATATTTTTCTCATTTTTAGTAAAAGAAATTATCAGAAACCATGTAAGTGCATCCTGTTTAACCCTAAGGCTCAGATTCAATACAAGGAACATCAACATTGTCTCATTATCATTTTTCCTTTCATTTCTCACATCTCAATTTTTAGATCTGTTTCTTAAAAACAAAGTTTATAGAAATACTTATTATGAATCTTTAGAATTGTCAATTCATATGAGAAGTCATCCCATAAAAGTTGTGTTAGATTTCTCTGGCTGATAATTAACTAATTTCTTCATTTTGATTTTATAAAAAACATACATGTTCCACTAAAGGTGCCAAGCAGCTGATAATAACATTAGTGTTTGCATCTCTGCAATTGGTAAATCTAATAGGAAAGATTCTGATCTTGTGACTTTTTGATGTGGATTCATTAGAAATAAAATATGTTTTCTGCCTCTGAACCAAAATGAAGAAAAAAGTTCTGCTGAGTTCAGCTGACCATGGTATATGTGGGATAAATGTAGCAAAGTAGATACCCTAGTACATTACGAAGATCCAGTTACTGGGACAGGTAAGAAAAATGAAGCCAAAGAAATCAATTTATCTTCATCTTACTATTATGATGCACTTGCACCTGCCAAATAAAAAGGGCCATTTCCATAAGAAGAAAGACACATAGCTCAGATATTTTAAAATACTTAAAAATATATGTCCATTCTTAGAAAGTATTCAAATGTGGCAAGAGTAACTGGAATTTGCTAAAGGCAGAGCACTAAAGATTGCTTAATGATGCTAACCTTCATGCATATTGAGATGGTGTTTTGTTAGGTGTGAAGAATGCAGGAGTCCTGCTGAAACCATCAGGAAATGTGCCTGTCTCTGTGATGAATGATAATATTTCTTCTGCTACTAAAATATTAGATTAGGTGCTCATATATCAAAAACAAATTTTGCCTCACTGAAGTCAGCAACACAAATGCACACTTGCAGTGTTTTTTTTTCTCAGGGTTTGTGCTGCTTCTGCCCACTGAGCTGGCAAGGGAAAGAATAAAATTCATTAAAAATAGAGGGCTGTCAAAAGAACAAAAGAGACAAAACTGTTATATACATATATATATATACACACACACACACATATATATATACACACACACATATATATATATATATATACACACACACACACACACATATATATATATATATATATCCATCCTTTGACCTAGTTTCTTTCAGTCCTGGTGTTCTTAAGTGTTACTCGGAAAATAGCAGGTTAAAAAAATCTTACAAATACGATGCTGAACTGGCCACTCAAAACTTAAATATTTTCTTACATTCCAGAAATGACTAGGATTTGAACAATAAAAATATCAAAACATTATTTTACCCCTAGTATTACTGTATCATTGTTAAACCATGCAAATGAGACCAGAAACTCAAAAGGAGCTGGGAATCAGCAGGTTATATTTCTCACTATAATTTGACAGGATGTAATTGTAAAATCATATGAAAAGTACTTTCCAGTGAACTGTTATTAATTCATGTATTTTTTTTTTTTTAATAAATCTGAATAGAGAAGAGAATGAATTGAATGATGCATTTTCTGTACCTCCAGAAGCTTCACTAAAAATCACAGTTCTACAATAACATGAGAAGATTCATAAAATGTTATTACATTCACTTCTACTTTGGTCAAGCATTAACTCTCCCTTAATCATAAGACTTTTATTTAGCCATGTAACATTCAGTGGCTAAAAATAATCAGTGTTATGTTAATAAAAAAGGTGTGAAAGTCTCCGAATAGATTGTCATTGAACATAAGCAAGCAGCTATCTATTGCTGTGTTGATGAGCAAATAACACAAAACACCTTTTCTTTCCTAAAAAATCTAGAAAAATCTGTATACCTTTTTTTTTCCCCCCACTAACAGAAATTAACCAAGCATCCATTGGGACAAGTCAAGTAACACAAAAAATTGCATATGCAGTCTATGAATTGTTAAAAACATAGATAAAGACAAGATAAACAATTATTACATCATGAGCTTGTTAAAGTTCATGATATGTGAATGGCATTTTATTATTGATCTGAAAATATTTGAAATGATCTTCATGGGATTAGCAACAATGATCTCTTTTTTTTTCTCCCCACCATTGGCTATATAGTTGCTCAGAACGTGTGACATTTTAGCATCACTGAAGGCATTTGACTTCCATTCCAGAGTCATTTTATAACTTCAGACATTTCCATGAATTTATATTGAAAAACAGATCTATCTTCTTATATTGTATTAAATACAGTGTAGTACAGATGTATCATGAACTGCCAACTAATAGCAGGTGGCAAATTTGCAGGAATACACTGCAAAACAGAATTGGAATTTACTTAAGTAGTTACAAATCAGAATGAAATCTATCTTGTTCTCCATTTGTTTTCTAGATAAGATCAAGCCTGTTGAATGATAAGGTATCAAAAGCCAATGTCTGTATGTAAACCAAATAATTAAATATTACTAGAAACAGTCCCAGTGCTGCTATGAAAGAGTCAGTGTCAATGCTGGTAAATTCTCGGTTTTCAACAAAGAGCAATTGTGTGCAAACTGTCAATTGTGAGTGGTTCCTGGAATTTCAGAAGTCCCACAGCATGCTCTGAAACCATCTGGGAGAGCATCCGACACCTGGAGCCAAAAGCCAGCTAGCAATCACTCTCACAATTCAGCAGCACAGATGACCACACTCTATTAGATATTGTTTAATCTGCCAAAATAGCCATAAGGAAGGAGTCCAGCACAGCAGTATGCTTCATTCATTACTGCATAACTTTGAACCTTTGCATAATGTGACAATTGCATACAGTTTTCTCAGTGGCATTATATTTACACAGAGACAGTCCCATTTTTATCAGTTGCACTTTTCAGTATGAAACACCATTAAGGCATTAACACCATAGCTGCTTCAACAGCGTAGCTTTACAGGCACACTGTTAGAACACATTAACAATTGGAAATATGCCTTCTTGGTATCCGACTGCTGATGCTTTGAAAGTGTACTGTTCATAAAACTTCCACCTTCTATACCCCAGAACAACTATATGGTGGATCTCTTGCAGGGGCACAAAAGGTGAGAGAAAACTGTTGGTGAATTCAGACTTCACACTTCACTAATTTGTATGCATTAGACACTGAAATGCTCCAGGTATAAAGGCACGCTGCACTCCTCCTGCCTATGACATCTCCCGTAACAGTCATATCTGAGCATTCTACATTAATGGATTACCTACTTTTTCACAAAATTTACACTCTCCTAACAAGAAACTGGAAGATCTTATAATGAAGATAATTGTTGAAAGTTGTCTTGGGTAGGATGACATCAAGATTTCAACTCAAATCTCAAAGCAATCGTACTATTCTTTAAACTGTTTTAGTCTCCAGATAATTAACTGCCCATTTTCTGCATGACAAACATATACTCACATTTGTGTATATACCAACACACAAAAACTTTCCCTTTATTCACAACACAGCAGATGTGAAAAAGATTGAGTGTTAGTGTCCCACATCCAGTTCAGATGAAAAAGTATTTACATTACTCTGTGCTTAAAAAGATATCATATTAACTGAGGGTTTTTTTTTTTTTTCCTAAGGCAGAAAGAATAACAAGTGCAACTTGCTTCACGTCAGTAGAAACAAGGTAAATAATACATAAGGAACTGCAAGGTAAATAAGTATACAGATATTCTACAGATAAGCTAGGCTGGTAAGAATAGTTAAATATAAAGTAAAAGTGCTCACCGGTGTTATAGGCTCACAAAAGAACTCCACAAGGAGCAATCTCCAGAAAGAGATCTTTCCTCAATGGAAGTCAGCCCTTAAATGGGGTCTAGGAGAGGTGGAGCCTGGCTCCACCCCTTCCGGGCACACAGGTGAATTGCCTTCACCTGCGCTCCCATGGCTGACTCAGCGCTTGCCTCAGGTGGTTAATCAGAGGTTCAGGCTGTGATTCAACAGTTCCCATACAGGAACCCAGTAGTAGAGACTTTATACTCCTTCCAGATGAAAAACTCAGTTTTGGAAGAGGACAATAAGTCATTTTACCAAATAATTTTCCAATATCTCCCATCTCTAAGATGAATCTTTCAGTGTTTGCATCATGCTGCTCACAATTTTTGTTCTTAGACTCAAAAACACTAAAATAAATCTATATACACCACATCCTGAATTAAATACATTTTCTGGATCAAAAATATATCTCTTGAGACTCAGAGAAGACCAGTCTTGATCATTACTGGAGCAGACCTAATTCAAGCCTCCTAGACACCCACAAGTGTTTATCAGCAGATTATGTGTGTGGTTTGTTCTGTTTCAGCTTTTCATATCTGTCTTTTGCCCCATTAAAGTAAAGCAGAAACTGTTCAAACTGTTAAATGTTTTAATTTTACTTTTTTGCCTATTTTAGGAAATTAGTAAAGGCAAATATCAAATTATTTTATTAAAAAGTCATTTAATTGTATACTTAGAGTGTAGTATGTATATTTCAGGCATCTCATTCTTTTATCTCAGTCTTTAAATTAGAAGAGCAATTTTCTGTAAGAGACATGTAGATAGGAGATAAGAATTATTGGACCAATCAGCAGTAGGTGACATACGATAGATAACAACTGTTAGCAGCATATGAAACCATTAAATTAAATTGTCTGGACATTTTTTACTATAAGTATTAATAATATGCAAACTCTAAAGGACAAGTGAAATAAGCTTTTTATTTTTATCACTTTTATATAAATTGTAATAATACTTAGAATGCTACAATTTAAAAACACAAAAAAGAATCACAGCTATTCTAAAATAAATGCATTATGATCATGTGATAGATAGATTACAGATAGAAAGGAAAATATATTGCTAAAAATGAATTAAATAAATGTCTGATTTATGAGGTTGTAAAGGGTAGCTTCATGGCCAGCTCTATCTGGCAAGAGTCATCTGCTCAGAATCCCTCTTTGTCAAGAGGAGAGGGAAAAATACAAGCAGGGAGTGACTGAAAGCTTCTAAAATTAGACTCCAAATCCAAATTCAAAAGCATCTCATTCTCAATTAACCATAAAATAACTTGTCAATAACTCTTCATCCTTTTACAGACCTTATCTAAGCATCAACAAAAGAGACTCTTGAGGGCCACTCTCCAATGACATGCATTAGGAACACAAACCACTCTGGGTATTGGTACTGTGGAAAGTTTTCCTCTTCCATATGAGTATTTAAGCTTTGAGAGAGGCCATGTGAATGTTCTGAGGGGTCCTTGGTGGAACGAATAAGATTACTGAACAGACTAAAGTGACAGTGTAGACTTTCAGTAATATAACCAAATAAATAACTATGGTAATATATGAAAACCACCACATCTGCAATAGCAAAATCTTTAGGTGAGGAATGTTTGTGATATTTCAATATAAAAATTTAAAAATTAAAAATATCATACTGGACAGAGATTTAGACAAATTGTTTTCTTGCTCACCCCAGATGCTGAGCATCGGTCTTCTCACTTGTTTGTTCTAAGATTAAACACCTAATCTTGACCTCATCCACAAGAATTAGAGCTTCCTCTGTAAATCATCAAACTAAAAATTCCCCTGTGAACTCCTAGAAAGTAGAAAAAAGATGTCCGATTTGGAAGGAAAAGAAAAAAAATGCAGGAAAAAAATTATCTATTTTTTTTTGCTTTCTAAACATTCATTGTAGTTCAGTCACTGAACTAAAAAATAAAAAATGCTAGCATATCTAGTAGCAGTCATAAGCGGAAATGCACCTGTCTGTGGAAAGTTAGTGCATATGCTTTTAATTGTAACAAGATCTTGGAAAGGTCTGAATATTGTCTTGCTGCTCAATTATACACCACATCAGGAAAACATCAAGCACAGAAGTGAGAGAAACCACACACATCTGCACCTTACAGATATTAGAAAGAGCTTTATAAAAATTTTGGACAAGATAATCATCAAAAAGAGGATTCTCTTATTAGCATTCCTAGCAATGTTCCTAGCTCCAAGAAAGCTCATGCTCCTCATGTTACAAAACTGGAAGAACTGCAGTTTATAGCACAGCAAATCAACCTAATAAATGGTACTGAATAAGTCCTCCTAGGGCTACACTAATTCCCATGACTGTGAGCAAATTAAGTGAAAATTGCAACGAATGTGGAGCAGTCATCTCAGTGGAAAATAGTTTTGGTGGAAGAAAAAGAGAAACTGTGAAGAAGCATCACTTGTTCAAGGTAGTATTCCATTAAGACTACTTCTGAAAATGTTAGCAGCTTCAAATGGCCTATTTTCTACTTGTCAGAAGGAAAATCTCGGCTGAAATAAGATACTGACAGTGTCAAAATAGCCACACTGTCTGTAAGGAATTAAATAGGACTAGGTATGCTGAGCCTTTGCTGTAGCTTCACAAGGAAAACTGCACTCTATGAAATCCTTCAAGAAAAACACTTGGTCCTAAGAAATGTATCACACACAAATTGATGGTGGAAGAGGAAGGAAGTAGAGCTGGGAGAACAACTGACCTACTTAGTCCTTTATGACATAGAATAAGACACTTACTTTTTCTAAGTATTCCTGTGAGAGTAATCACTACACAGACATTGATGAGTATTTAGTGCCAGAGTGCAATAGGGAAACGGGAAAGTTTGGCACGTCAAGGCTGTTACAGGTTCATAGTCATCAGGCTCAGGTACAATAGGCTTAACTATTCAGTTCAGGTGCAGATTTTCTCATCCCTTAACCCTGGTGATGGAAAAGCGATCCAGTCTTCCCAGAAGCTTCTCACTTTTCAGAAGCTTTGGATTGTCCCAGAGAGAATCCCTCTCACCCATCCTTCCTAGAAAACTATTCACTAGTTTACATTAATGTACATGTAGCTGGACAACATCTGCTCCCTTCTTTTTTAATAGTTATTTATAGCAGTCCAATATTATGAACCAGACAAGAACATCTTTTGTTAGACCTATCCTGTAGAAAATAAATGATAGGCATTAATTGCTTTCTAATGGTTTATTCCTCACATTCCCAAAGGAGTACTGTATTTCTTAAGGTAAAATAATAATGATAGGATCCCAAATAATTACAGAAATCACAGAAAACTTTGAAGAACTACTAGTCCCTGGATAAAAGAAAGGAGACTTTAATACATGATTATGGCGCATGAGTTGTGTATGTAAACTGCAGCTGCTCTCACTTATTCAGATATGTAAACAGGAAGAGATGTCAACATAGGGAACAATGTGACAAGCGTCATCAGTTCTTCTATGTGATGGACCTTTTAAAGCTTGTTAACTTAACACCTGTAGCTCTTTTCCTATGTGTACATTATGAAATTCAAAGCAAATGCCCCATCCCTGGAGGCATTCAAGGCCAGGCTGGATGTGGCTCTGGGCAGCCTGGTCTAGTGGTTGGCAATCCTGCACATAGCAGGGGGGTTGAAACTAAATGATCATTGTGGTCCTTTTCAACTCAGGCCATTCTATGATTCTATGATCCAAATTATATGCCTTCTGTTGTTGTCATCTGGAAGGAAAGATACTCACAGATAAAGACCTGAGTTCTTCATTCGGCAGTTTTATAGATAAGTAGTCTTCAAAACAGCCAAAATCTACCAAGTCAATATGAACTTGGATATTGGCTTTAATGAAAGCACAATGACACTCTATTTCACCATTAAAACATAAGCTCCCTAGATCTCTTTCGTTGCACAAAAGTTGATTAAATCCAGTCAATTCTCTATGTTCTCTATTGTCAGATTTTTTATATTCTAGAGAAATAAACTTGAAGTAATCAAATCCTGAATCTGCTGATTTCATTCATGCTAACACATCCCACTACACAATTAGCTGCCTTTTCCATTACAGTTAATATTAATATAAATTAATATACAGATTTTCAGATAATAAAAGAAACAGGAAAAAATGGAGCTGCATAAAAAAATTCTCTAGCAGTCCATCAAGGATGCTTTTCCACAATCAGTGTTCTTCCCATATTCCCAGTGTCATTCCCATCAAAATTATTGACTGTCATCTAAAGAAGGACAAAATAATGAAGCATAATATAGCCCAAAGATACAGCCTTGTTATCTCTAATAATAATTAATATTTTCCCCCTCAATTTTTCTGTAATCTTCATACATCTCAGTTTTAAAATCTTCAAATTTCATCGGTATAAATTTTAATTATGTACTTTCCTATGGAACATAGAAGAAAGAAAAAAATCTGAAATATCTTAGTAGAAGCCCCGCCATAAAGAGCTTTAAATTTTGCTAGAAGAGATTTAATCTAAATTTTAACTGAAGTCTGCAAAGATGTTAATAAGAAGCAGTCTTAACCCAGCTAATTTTAAAATGATAAAAATCGGCAAGACACTCAGTTTTAATGCAGAAATGAATCTGCCTGAGATCTTGATTTTAAAAGCCCATTTCCAGAAGAGGTTCCATCATCCAGAATAATCTGAAATACCTGGTCCCCAGAAATAATCACGGGATTCTTTATTTGTTATACAACCTATATACAGTGATAAGAAAATATAAAGCATAAAAGCAGTTTAGTACTGCATTCTAAAAATTAAAGTCAGGCATTCTTTACATCTTTCAAAATGTCTTAAAATTATACCTATTCATTATAAAATAAGTACACTTGAATTACTCATCTGCAAATGAGTGAAAGGAAGTTTTCACAATGAACATTGATTTCATAGGTCACCAGCAAATACTACAATAAAGATATAGAAAATGAATCATGTATGTTTATCTGTTGAATACCTCCGTTGGCAGATGAATATTCAGTGTGTCCTGTCTCTTTTCTCTTTGTTTAGGGAGTTCTAATCAACACAATACTACACAGCATTATTGGTCATATTCTTTTTGATTATGACATTAGCAAAAACCAAACTATTCCCAAAATAGTTGATGTATTCAGATATATCAACAGTTATTCACTGCATTTACTCCAAGGCACCCATCAATACCTCAGCACGCTCGCAGTATTTCCATCCCTGTCTTTTCACATAAGCAGCACAGAGTTTGTCCATGCTGGACTGGGAATGATGTATGGCATGGAGAAAAGCATTTTGATCACTCAACTTGCAAATTCTTTTAAAGCTTGAAGGTTTTTGTTCGGTTTACAACCTTCTCCCAATCCTTTACTGTTAATTGATTGATTATGCTACAGCTTGACACTATAATTTCAACCTCAAAACTTAGATATGTATAGTAAGAAACCAGGTTAGAAAAAGAACAGTTATTAAGGTTCCAAGTGAAGAACCAGCAAGCTGAAGAGGAGATTGAACTCTCTAAAAGTTAGTATCCCCAGCAAGATTAACTCACATAAGAACCAAATGATTAAAACATTTAATCGTTAAAGTGAGCAGATGATAACTTCGATACAATGAATTAGACAGTGATACGCCTATTTACAGAAGCTAGAATGCAAGTGATAGACACCTATATATGACCTTCATGCTTCCTGCAAGGAGTTGAAATGTCTTGGGTTATTCATGGCAAAGGAGATTTGAACTTTAAAACCAAGTTTGATGCAGCAGCTAAAGCAAGCACACTGGGTTATAAAGACGGATATGTTATAATCGCTTGAAGGCACTAGCATTGTGAATATTCTGTATTTCTTCAGAAGTGAATTCTGAAGTTGAATTCCAGCTTGGTGCTCATTGAAGGCCTGGAAGCAGATACCTTGATAGGATTGATCAAACTGAGTGCATTGCTTTTTCTCAGTCTTTCCATTCCACTGAAGCTGTCACATCAGTTCTCCTTGATTCCTATTGCTTTTCACCCCATCTGTTATTTTGATCAGGAACAGAAAAAAAATGGAAAAAAAATATTTTTTCCACAGCTATGAAGACATATCTTCATGTTGGGTTGACATACTTCTACATTTATTTCTAAACTCTGCTAGTACCCATCATTAAATCTGAATTTATATTCACAAATGGTCATTAAGAGAAAGTTACTGAGGCACGTCCTCTATCATATGTATAGATACATATAGATAGATACACAAATATTTTAAAAATATGTACATGCACTATCTCTGGAGCTGTTTAGTTAGCTCAATAGCTCTCATGCATTCCAGATGGCTTTTTCCTGTGAGCATGGTCTATCAATTTTGGCATAATGAACTCTTCCAAAGGTCAAATTTAAAGGATAAATGCTGCAGGAAATGATGACTCTACAATAATCCTGTTATCCTCCTACAACTCTTATTTCATTTTATTGAGCTGAACAGAACAAGGGTAAAAGGGTAACTACTTTCTGTCTGCCAACACCCATATACCCAAGTCCCCTGAACATGGTATTATGTTCAATTATGATTATAATGTATTAGTAATAAAAATACATTGTAAAAATAAAAATAAAATTATGGGAGAGTGAGTTGGGGAGGCTTAATTGTGGATATTAGCAAAATAAGTGAAATAATTAAGTATTTAGCTTGTTTCTGTCTTAGAGAATAGTTTGCCCTCATAAAACACTGAAAATAGAAGGCAAACTACACTGTGTACAAGAGTGCTATTTTGGTTGTTAGCAGATGTTGAGACTATCAATGCATAGATACTCTCTTACATATTTGCATATGCAAGGTAGAATACTGCTTCCAGATAACACTTTCAGTTCTCAGTAGCAGCCTAACCCTACTGTGATTGAAACTAAAAGAGCTTTATTCTTGCAAACAAACTGTTGTTATTAACTCACTAAATAAACCTCACTACTACTCTCCATTAACTATGATTACTCTCTGGATGACTTATCCATATTTCCGGTTCTTATAATGCAAAAATCATTTCCTCAGCAAGAACTCAGCATACATTGACCTCAACTATTCTGGGGTAACTCAAGAATGAAAACAAGGCCTCACATCTTTCTTCTGTTGGACAAGAAGAAGATAACCTAATTATTGCAGCACATGCATCCCAGTGGCTTACCATACCCAAGTCAAAATGTTCTTGCCACCATTATATTACTCCATCCAAAGGTGGGAGCCAGACTTAAGCAGCCTTTCCCCTGCTTTATAGTTTCAAAATAAAACTACATTTGTTATCAGAACACAATTTAACAGTTACCTATTTGACACAATACCCTTACTGTTGCCTGACTGGTTAAATATAACTCAGCATTTCTGACAGCATGTATCACTGAAGTTACTACTATAATACAGGCCTACTCAACCTCTGTTTGGGGAGCAGGCTAGCTGCAGCAACCCAGTAGATGCCGTTTGGTAGTATATGGCTATCCCATCATTAGAAGAGCTTTGGAATCATGCAGTAAGCAAGCAACTTAATTAGTTAATAAGCAACGGTATGTGTAATCGTGTAAACATATACATATTCATAACAAGTTACTTTAAGAAAGTCTATTATATACATCTGTATAATAAGCCTTAATTTATTTTTATACAAAACCAAGGACAAAATTTCAAGACATGCTGCAAAAGAAAAATACAGAATAGGCACAAAGAAGCTGAATTAATTTCTTTAATAGATAATGTGTGATCATATAGAAGTACATTCATTTGCATGCTGTTAACTCATACCACACATACTGGTACCGTGCGTACTGTTGCAGAAAGTCATTTTGCCTGTTGCTTAGACCCTAATCAGAAACCTAGAAATCAACTCCCTGTCTAGGAAAAGAATAGTAGGTATTGGAAATGATCAAAACTGCCACTGTACTCTTTTCTGGATTTCTTAATATTTTTCTTTCTTGCTGAAAAATTCCTCAGTGACTACAAAAATGACAGCACACAAAGGAAGTAAAAGCAATATCATGTCATTGTCTCAGCTTGTTTCAAAACATGCAAAGCCCACGGGTAAAAAGGCCATTTGAATGGCTGTGGCTATTAACTCTACCTTTTATATTTTCATTATGTGTGAATCTCAACTGAAGTTTGTTGTTATCTTTTGTAGCCTGTGGCAATAGGTTGGAGAGATGAATTTACTAGGATATTGAAAACAGAGAAAGCTGAAAACATGTGAAGAATTGCAATGACAAGGTAGGAAATCATTGCTTCTGATGTAGTGAAATGAAATCCTTGCCCCATGCACCTAATATGTCTGCATAGGCAATAGATGCATGCACAGAGGCTAGAGTGATATTTGTTTAAAGCAGTTTTCATCCCTCTATAAACAACAGAAATGTCAGCTTCCTATAATCTCTCTTGCACAGTTCTGACCTGGCAGAAATCGTTGTATAAGTAAAAAGACTTACAACAATTTTGAATTAAAGCTCTGCCCCAAGACCCCAAAAGGGTTTATTTCACTTACTGAGTGCTAAACAAGATTTTCTAAGCCCAGAAATAGCAATATGTCATTTATTAATAAGAGTAATGCCAATAAAACAATATAGCAACTAGAGGATCATAGCCACACAGAAAGTACATCTGCCACTAAGTCAAGCTGCTTACAAAGTCACCCTTAGCTTTATGAAAATCTGATCAAAAAGATATAATCATTTTCCCTAACATCTATACCGTTGACTATTTCAGGCTCATTAGAAAATACATCACAACTAGCTGTTGGGGAGCAAAAATTCAGTAAATTATAATAGTGAAGGACATTGTGTTGTTGAGATGCAAGCCTTTCTTTTCAATGCTATAAAAATAGTATCTAGCTAGTAAAAGAGAAGACTTTTTACTCCATGTTCCACTACATTGCAGTATTATTACATAACAACCTTGGAAAAGCATACAGCTCAGTCTGAAAGCTCTTGGACAGGAGAGCATTCACTGTGTGAGGGATGTTGACAGAAGTCCTTTATGCAGCCTTCCTTGTGGAGGCTTCATCAGCTTGTCAGTCAAGACTCCCCAGAACATGTATGCTGGCAACCTGAATATTAGGTACATAATCTTTACATGTGATCAGCTATCAAACTAATGAAAGTTTCTATACTTCCCCTGTCTACAGTCACTAACTGGCTATACATTAAATTATGTGAGGTTAAGAAAGTTAGGGACTTCTTCCCATGAAGTTGGAAGGTTATATGTATATGCTCACATTATAATATCATTCAAACTTGTGCAAGTTCACACTCATAGTAATTTAAGCCTAGGTGGGCTGCTACACAGTCTCCATCAGAAGTGGCCTGACAGATTTTCAGACAAACTCTCCCACATTATCCATCACATTTACACAAAAAATATTAATAGGTAAGTTTAAGGAATTTTAAAGTCACCACAGAGCTATCCTTTCTTTAAAAATCTTTTCTACACAAAATTTGCAAAAGACTTGACTACAGATTCATGGGGATCTGATTATGTTTGTGCAAATAGCATATTCTCTTGTTCTCTGCCTGTACCAAATGCAATAGAGACTTTAAAAGGAATTTAGGCAATCTTCAGAAACAACCTATTAGCTATAATGCGCACAAGTGTCAGTGAAACAGAATAGGTTAGGACAGATCTTCCAGAGGAAATAGTAGACTGTTAGTTAAGGGAAGCAAAGATCTTCGTGAAAAGTCCAACTGCCATAGGCAAAGCAGCATGAACAATCAGAGAAGATACGCAGTTAAGAAACTAGTGTAGAGCAGAATTGTTTTAATAAGAGCTGACAAAATTAGGAAATCTTGAAGTACTAATTATGATATGTAAGCTCTACATATCTATTTATAACTTACGATTTGCTTACTGTCCATCTATCTAAGAAAATATTCTAACTTAACCATATGAGAAAGCAATTGCTAATTAAAGGTCAAACCCGTGTGCCAGCAGGAAGTTAAGAGATCCCCTTCATATTTTAGGGAATTCAACAGCTTCTCTGCAGAGGTAAACATTCTCTAGTTTACTCACCAAAAGACAGAGAGAGAAAGAGATTGCTTTACCTAAAAAGAAATTGCTGACAGAAGACTTACCTGTAGAAGCAGAACTGGAAAGCACAGTTCAACGTCACTTTTTTAAGAGGGCTCAGTTTAATGCTCAATCCTTTTGGAGCACCGTTGCCAATTGGATAAAATATTTAACGGCACTGTATTCTGAACAATATATTTTTGAAAAAGTATTTCATGCCTTGCATGCCACTGAAGTTATGAGATTGAAGTGAATAATGAAAGAGTAACTCAGCACTCTATGGCACTGTGTTCAGATTTGTTATTTTTCATTGACATGCCACTAGCTAAATCAAGTCTTGATAATACATAACTGGTTTTTACTTTGTAGGAATTATGTTAAGATATAAGAAGGTCTCAACCTTCTGTCTTTTTCTATGCAATATTAAAATCACATTAATATTTAAAGCTTCAGTATCCAGTGTGGGAAATAAAATTTTAAAGAGCATGTACAAATCTGTGCTACAAAAATTTTATTTTGGAGCTTTAGTTTTCATGCCAGTGTTATCTGTTCATAAAGCAATCCAGCCAGGAAAGGAAGAATAACAAAGCCAGGAAAAAAACTTTCAAAATATTTATCAGTGTTTGTAGCACTGCTGGTGCTATGAAGAGCATGCGTAGGAATGTATAGTGTGTTTGGAGAATTTCAGTACTACTTGCTTTAAAACATAAAGGGGAAAGGTTTAAAGAAAGGAGATTACTTGAGAGGGAAAACAAAGATTCAAGGAAGAAATATTGGAAGGAGAGTAACAATAAACAGTGCTAAACTAATACTCTATGCCTTCAACAAACAGCAGAAGGGTTTCCCACTTTCAATGAATCAGTCCTCATTTTGAGAAGGTTTATAAGTTCAATTCTTAAAAATATTTAATTACAGCGATTGCAGCACAATCAGAAATAAGGTTTAACAGTAAATAGTGTGCAGTTTTAATTCAAGTGGCAAATAACTTGTGGTTGAAATCACAGCAGCGGGTGTAAATGGTCTGCTCTTCACAGAGCTGTTGTAATGCTATAATGTGACAGAAACTGCAGCAGTGATGGCAGAGTAGCAAAGTCCTAGGCTGCAGCAAGTAAGGATATGCTCAAATACAGCAGCCATAAACACAGAAACAAGAGGAACAAAAAGTCTCCTTACTCCTTAGAAGGCCACAAGCAGGCAGGAATCTCCACCAAGATACCCTCGTCTCCACTGCCAACCCTTAAAAGAGGTCTGGAAAGGAGTGGATCCTGGCTCCATCCCTTCTGGTCACTCAGGCACATTGCATGTACCTGAGCTCCACAGGGTTGGTCCTGCCTTCCCACCAGGTGCTCAACCACTGGTTCAGGCCGTCACTTAGCATTTCTGCTTCATATGTGAACCGCTGCTGTTTCACTGCTCCAAAATGCAACACAATTTTTTTACTCCTACATGCCACAAGTCACTGCTCATTGTGGCAGTGAAAAACTTGTACAAAACTCAGTATACCAAACCAGATCAATGGCACTACTTGCTCAGCTAGATTGCCGAGGAGAGCACAAAATTCTCACAAAGAGAAAGTTTTAAGAACTTAAGTAAAAGGCAATGAGGTTTCTCTTAGCCAGATACTGAAAGCATAGGCTGAGGAACCTAGAAGTGAGCTCTGTAGAAAGTGGACAGGCACCTAAACTATCTGCAGGATGGGATGCAGTTTAGCTGTGCTACTGTGATGCTATACCGTCGCAGCACTGAAGTCTTTGATATTCTTACCTACATTTTTTCTCCTTACTATTGACAACATCTACAACCAACAGTAAACACAAAGAGCCACTGAATAATGCTACACATACTGGGCCAAAGTGACCTGTAAAATGCTACTTTACCATTTTGCAGTAATAGAACATATGCTGGAGTTTGCCACTGAGCACATCCTGCAGTTTTTAAGCATAAAGCCCATGTAGGGTAAAAAAAAATTAAAAAAAAAAAAAAAGAAAAAAAAAGCACTGAATTCTACAAAGCTCAATTAATTAAAGGTATAATTAAGAAAAAGATGAGAAAACGTTATTAGCAAATGCAAGGATCAAAGTCATAAAGTATCAACAAAAAAAATGATATATTAAAGGCTATATAATAACCTCTTAAGGGGAAGGTCTCAGACATCCCAAGTTAACAAAGCAATAAATATATTTAACTTTCAAAAATACTGATGTCTTCATTCTTCTTTATACTGCACTAAACAAATTCAGTTTATCTTACCCAGTACTTAACACCCTGCTAATGTTTGTTTTGCTGACTCCATCATACACAGCTGTTGAGTGACTATGACTAATTGTGAAGAACAAATACAAATACTGAGGGGAAAAGGTGGAAATTTTCTGTGATCAGCTGCCTCGTGTACATAATTAATCAAGTGACAGCTGACACTGATCTAAGTTGTTAGTCTGCTGAGACAAAATCATTAACAGATATTCTATCCCCTCGTAAATTAAAGAGAGTGCTTAGCATTTTAGAGTATGTACTTGTTTGGATGTAAATCATTGACAGCTTGGACAAACCATCAGTATATGATACGTTCTGTTGCTAAAGTCATGATACTAATCATGGGCATGATGAATTCCAGACAAATGCACTTAGAAGTACTCATTACAAAAAGTCTGTATTATACCAGAACTAATGTGAAAAAAAAGTTACAGACCTTGACACTTTAAGAATATTATATATTTTGGAGTTAACAATTTTAAAATGATAGGTTTAAAAGGATGAATGTTAACTATTATCCTAGGGGAAAAACAAAAAAAAACGTGGGATAATAAAACAAGGTCAGGTTGGATGGGTCCCTAGGCAGCCTGATCTATTATGAGATATGGAGGTTGGTGGCCTCTCCCTGTAGCAGGGGTTTGGAGCTTGATGATCCTTGAGGTCCCTTCCATCCCAAGCCATTCCATGATCCTATGAAAAGCTTCATAAAAGGTGTTTCATATGAAGCACTAAAAAAGTACAACCAAAAAATCACTTTTGAAAATTGGCAAGACTGTAAACAGAAAGAAAGAGGAAGGGATCAGCAGAATAACATCAAAATGAGGGAAGAGAAATTGAGAGCATATTCCACTTTATTTTTATAATTTTCACTTCTAATACTGTTCACATTTCTAATTGGAGTAATGAAAGTGATACTGTGGGGAAAAAGTGATGTGGTGTTTTCAAAAAGTCATTAAATGACACTAAAATTCTGCATTTATCATACCAACATTTGTTTGCCATATTGTGAAAGGGCTTTGCTATCAAACAAAGAAACATTTTCTTATGTGCTGCATCACTTTAATGGCAGTCTTATTTTCACATGGTGTGAATATATATCCATTTCATTATATACAACCTCAACAACTTCAGCTGCATGAAGACTTAATTTGAAGTTAATGTAGAGCTACGTGATAGGATGTTCTTAAAAGAAAAAAATCTTCAAAACAAATTATCTGACACCATGAGAACTAAGTGAGCAATAACCTGTGAAGTGCCCTTGGATCTCAGTAGTTAAGGTTAATAATCCCTCAAAATAATGTGATGCAGGATGATAATTTTGCTAAGAAAATAATAGGTAGTAAACAAAATTTCTACTTCAGCAACCCACCGAGGACACATGCAGCTTAACTTGTGAGTGGAAAAAAGGGACTGAAGAAAGCTATTTTCAAAGGCACAGTAATGTGATGTTTAAATATGTTATCTCTACGTTGTACCTTCAAGTTCTTCATAGCCACTGCATTATACTCGGACTCCTGTTGGGCTGCATAAGACAGCGGCTTTCATTGTGACAGGTCATAAATACTCTCCTGCTGTGCAGTGTTTTACAGGGTTAAGGGTAATTGCGCGCAGTTTAAAAACGTACTGGTAACATGACCCCCAGATTCCATGAGCTCAACACAACAGGAACAAGAAAAAGCTAAGGAATGTTTCAAACATTATTTACACTTTATAAAAGAAATTTCTAGACATTGAGCAGATCTGTAACAACTTATGAGAAGTCATGTGCAACTTAAAAATAAAAGAACACGTTTTCTGCGTATCTATTTCTTTCCGTTCTTTTTGCAGGTCATGGGATTATTCCTGCTTGAATTAATCACCAGAATAGAGTCTAGATAAGAAACTGAGAGAGTTGAATTAAATACCTTTGCTTAAACTACATTCCAAGGGAATTATGTGTCTATTTTTACTTTTTTTACTTTGTGCTTGGATTACAATCAGATCTGAATCTGATGACACGCTGATTTGTTAGGGTCTCTGTGTTAGAGATTGCTGAATAAAATAGTCTGCAGGACTGTTGCAGTTTTATGTCCCTAGCTCAAAACTGAGGCCAAAACCATACATGTACCATACCTCCACATACACACTTTAAATAAATGGCTGGCCAAACACACAGATCAATACAGACAAGAAACGAAGACATTCACCTAAACAAAAGCAAGTCCACACAAATATGAACAGTGCAGATAGGCCAACCCTGTTCTTCCCCTTCAATTGAGCAGGATCAAAATCTATCAGTGGGATATATACAAACTAATTGTCTCTCCAGGAGCCAATGTTTGACATTCCATCTACTAAGTAGCTGTCTCCAGGACATATGTCTTCATGGCTACCTGGCACCTGGTGCCCTCAGGGCTCTAAGGCTGTGGTTCCATTCCAGCTGCTAATAACCAGAGCTAGCATCAACTAGTCATGCCTGAATTTCCCAGGCATTCATATATACCCACAAAAGAGATAGTAGGGATTTACTGAAAATATTGTGGAGCTTACAGTGATCAGGCAAAAAGTTCAGCCAGACGTGTACAGATCAGTCTTAGTTTATATTCAAGCCTGTTTATATCCCCCCTTTTGCCTTTTACCCTTTCTTTCCCCGAGCTCGTTTCCCCCCAGGACATCTTGACACCTTCCTTTCTTTGCCTTAGATCCTTTCACTAAACTTCTTATGATGTTAAACATTCCCAAAACTCTGTTCCCTCCGAATCCCATAGTAGGTCCTATAGCCTGTAGGCAGCCCCTTTTAGTATGCATCTGGGGAAGCAGTATCTTGGGCTTGCCTCAGTGGGCTTCCCACCATGACAAGAGTTAGATCATTCCCCATTTATAACAATGGGAACACCAGTCAGGGTGCTCCATTAGCCATCTTCTTGGGGTTTCCCTACCTGCTGTACTTCCCCTGGTTCCTGGGGTTTTTTTGTTTATGGAGATTTGCTTTTAATCATATTAACTAATGCTTTGAGCTCTCAGTATAGAGGAGATGAATGTAAAGAAATTTCATTATGTTGTAGCAAGTAGAACTGAAGGCAAGCTACCCAATAAAAATTGTGCCTCAAACTAGAAAACTTGTCCAAGTCCTAGTGTCTAGAATGCCTTTGTAAGGTAGAGCTGCAATGCTATTACAAACAAAAGGCCACAGGTGATCTCTGGAAGCATTTTGACCTTCCCAAGATACAGAGGAGAAAAAATAGTTTGAGGCATAACAGAATTGAGAGGATTCCTACTCAGCCTTTGGTAGTCCTACTGAATATTTTCACCAATAAACGAGGGGAAAAGAGAGAGAGAGGAAAAGCAGACATTGATCCAAAGTTGTGTTGGCTCTTTCAGGATGCTTAACAAACATTAAAAATGGACAATATCCATGTAACTAATCCAGTCTCTCCACTGTCTTTGTGCGCTGGTAGGACAAACTGTGATTTATTCCAGCTAAACACTGAGGATTAGCCTTCACTACTCAAAAATAAAAAAATGACATTTTCTCCACAGATTTATTAATACATATTGCCTTTACCAATGCAAAGACCTAGGAGTGGGCAAGGAATTGAAATTTCTCTCTGAGATAAAATAAAAATGGTCAGCCAAGCAAGTGAACATGACTTCTGCTGATCTCATGTATAATTTTAGTGATAAAAATATAAGTACTAAGTCTTCATTTGAATCTTTCAATGTGTTATCACATAACAGTGTTCTCATTTGTGAAAGACAGATCTTTTTTAAGGCAGCAAAAAAACAGCCTCCAAGTGCCACCCACATTATGCAAGCCCAAATGAACAACAGAAGTTTTTAATCAGAAAGTTTTGCTTTTTTTT
>JACDJE010000454.1:492995-553940 GCA_016647715.1 Pavo muticus
CTCTCCTCTCCTCTCCTCTCCTCTCCTCTCCTTTTTTATGATATGAGGGATTTATATCTACAACTTCTGGGATATTATCTCCATAGATAGGATTCAGCTCAAGATTAACATATATACAGTATTTATTTCTAGGTGAGTTGATGTCTAAGTTCCCATTATAGGCAATGGACATCTAGGTGAATATTCAATAGAATCTAGGGAATGGACACAAATGATTAGCCAGAAGGTTCCGTCCATGAGCAATACGAACATGTTTGGAACTGAGTATAGTAAAAGAATATGCACCTACTGCTCATGTAAATGTCTAAATTTATGCATTTAAAGCTGAAGTTGATTCTAATCTCAATTTTTTTTCTTGGCTACCTTATTCCCCTCCTTAGTTTCTTGAGAGTACATCAATATACAAAGACAGAGCAAAAGATTATTCTGAAATAGTATGGCGAAAAAATTGAACATTACAGCACTAAGTACAAATATTCTCTTTTACTATTACTCACCTTTGTGAAACACACTGGTAGAACACAAACTTCATCATACAATAATATGTTTGTTCCATGAGGTTATAAAGTTACAGATTTTACAATTACACTAATAATCACATTTTTCCATCTTGTGGCTGCTTAATCCTGAAAGGATGGTATATATATTGGACAGTTTGGATATCATTATTAATAATATTGTTTTTTTAAATTATTACATTGTCTTAGATTGAAAACACCTACTTACCTAACAAACAGTTAGGTTTCCAATATTGAAAGAAGACTCCGAAAACACATTCTTAATTTAGATAACAATTTTTCCACTGACAGCTTCTTAAGAATAGCAAAGGTTACAGAATCACAAAATCACTGTGGTCATTAATGCAGTCGTCAACCAGTATCAGCCCTAGTACTGACTTCAAGGGTACGCTACTGGCAACTGGTCTCCAGCTGGGCTTTGTACAACTCATCACAACAATTTGAGTCTGGAAATTCAACTACTTTTCATTCCACCTCACTCTTCATTTTTCCAGACCACATTTCATCAGTTTGTCAATGAAAATGTTATTGGAGACAGTATCAAAACCTCACTAAAATCAAGACAAACAATATCCACTGCTTTCCCCTCATCCACCAAACCAGTCATTTCACTGGAGAAATCTATCAGGTTGGTCAGACATGATTTCCCCTCCATAAATGAGTGCTGAATAGTCCCAAACTATGATCTGTAAGAAGATACACTGGTGGCCCTTTTGTAGACCTACACATGAAAAAAAAAGAAAGGAAGCCTGAGAGAAAATAAATAGCATATACACATATCATACTGTCATCAACATCAGAAATATTGTCCTATATTTTACAACACGGAACCATTTTATTTCCAGAATTCAGTTTCAAGTCAGAGTTTTTCTTCCAATTGTTAAATAAATCCACAAATTTTTATACTATTATATCTAACCTTTTCTGAAAATGAGATGCTGCTAATCCCACTGTGCTAAATTTGAGCACTGCTGTTTTTACCGAGAATAATTTTAACTGCAACACAAACAGTCCATTTCAGGATTTCTGCTCAACAGGAAGAGCAATTGGGTAAAAAATGAGTTATCCTGTGATATTGTCCCATAGATGTTATACCAGTTACTAGGAAGTTCACTGGAGCCACTGTACATAAAAGGCTATCATTTAGATATCTTATTCAAGAACAAAGGGGAGAGTGAGTGAGGGTACATACAAAAAAAAAAAAAAAAAGATAAAAGATAAGCAGTAAAGGGATTAGAACAGTATTCTTGCTTTTAATAAGTTTATGGTAGCATAAATATCTATGTGATCTATGTTTCAAAAAATCTGCTTTGCATTTCTCTTACTTTATAGAAAAAAAAAATGGAGACAGTTTTTAAAAAAGGTGCCCTCTAGAATTAGAATATTTAACAGGAAGTGTCTTTCAAAATTGTTTTGAAAATGCTAAATATTATGTGATTAAAAGGATCAAAGGTTACTTCTACTATCTCTAAATCCAAAGTTAACATGAGGAGCAAGCTCTGTTGAGAAATAGCGTTAATAACTTCTTCACTTTCCATTCCAGTCTGTACGCCCTCGATATACTAAATGATGTACACAAGCATATGCTGATAAGAGCAAAAAAAAATCTGATGAAGGAGCTAGAAAACACAGCTTATATGGATCTGAGGGTATTGGGGTTGTTTAGATAGGAGAAGTGCAGGCTGAGGGGAGAGCTCATCATTAACTGAAGAAAGAAGGTTGCACAAGGAGAGCGTTGATCTGTTTTCTCAGGTCACAAGTGATCAGATGGGAGGAAACATTTTCAAGTTATGGCAGGGGAGGTTTAGATCAGGTATTAGGAAGAATTTATTCACGGAGAAGGTGGTCAGTCATTAGAATGGGCTGTCCAGGAAATGGTGCAATCCGCATGCCTGGAGGTATTTAAGAGACATGTACATAGTGGTAAGGGGTGTGATTTACTGATGGGTCCTGTTAGGTCAGGTTGATGGTTGTGCTTGATGACCTTGAAGGTCTTTTTTTCAGCCTAGATGATTCTAATTCTATTATACCAAATTAACAAGAATCTGACAAATCAAAACAAACCAAGAAATTCTAAAGTTCAAATATGAAGAAATGAAATGACAGTTTGTATGCACTTCCCTTGAAATAATTATTTTTCCAGTACTTGCTTTACATAAAGGCCTACTGGATATAGGCATTCCTGCTACACTTACTGCAATTTCAAGAAATAATCAGTACTGCCAGCAGAAAACACTAGGATGTTTAAAATATTCCTGCAGAGTATATACTGAGCTGGGATGTCATGGGGTTTATTTATTTAAATATAGATAACAAGTAATCACAACAGGCTGGAAAGCGGTGTCTGCTTTATATAAATCATGAGAAAAGAAGAAATGAGCAAGTAATATTTTGCAATTAAATCAGTCTGTTAATTTAAACGTTTCACCCATTTGTGAGCCACCCACAGTCTTCCTCTTTTAATTGCTTACTTGGAATTCTCACTGCACTCTTCTTATTAAAAATTGTTGCACTGTAGACTGTCAACACGTGGCTTGGTTCTTATAAATCAGTATCAAAAGTCATACTGTACTAGTTAGTTTTGATGAAGCAGATAACATTCTTTATTAGATTTCATATTACTGTTCTAATTTTTCTTTAGTTCTGCTTCTCCATATTCATTTGCTCTACTTACAGAAAAAAAAAAATCTCATTTGCTTTATTAGCACTTAGGTACTAGAAAAAAAATCTTAGCACTCAGCAAAAACAACTGAAACATTTACTTTCATCTGGTTTCAAGTAAACACTGGACACTGAAGCATGGTTTGGTAACTGACTGCCACAAGTTATTCATCTGTTGTATCTATGAAGATTCCTGTGGAAGGGAAAGATACGTAGTCAGTTTCCAAATAGTACAGGCACATATAATATATTGTTCCCTAGGGTCCTTACGATATCCAGTCTGTCAAAGGTACTTGAGGCCTCTTAGAACAGAAAAGGAGCATAAAGGTATCAATTAACTGCTCCTGGTACTAGCATACATTTATGAATTGTTTAATACAGATACCGTCTTTTGCTCAATATAGTTTTTTTTACAACTTGGTTTTGTTCCACAAATATGACTCTTGATGCTCCAGTCTGCGCAGTGAGTAATAAAGTAACACACTGTTGTCATCAGCAACTGGGACAGGAACAAGCGCAGTCCAACAGAGATAAACAAATCTGTCCCTGCTTATTTTTTAATATGAAACTTAAATAATTTTCTCTCTGTAAATTTCAACAAGGATTTTGCCACACGTATTTTTAGGAACCTCATAAAGAAGAAGGATTGAAATATATATATTAATTTTAATGATTAAGAAATAACATCTGGAAAAACATGGGGCTGTTTGCTCACTACTAAGGCAAACCTTTTTTGAAAAATTAAAAGTGAGAAGCAATTACTGCAGTCCATAAACCTCCCCTCAGCCCTAAAGGCAGAAAAATCTGCTAACTCTTGTAAACGAAGTCTATTTAAAAAAAAGTTACGAAATTATCATTACTGCTCTTGCCTAGGGAATGTCTCTGGAGTCAGTAGCAATTACTACAATAGGTTTCAGAAATTGAAACGATTTGCTTGTTAGTGCCACTTGGGTTTGTGCTAGATTTGAACCGTCAGATTTTAAAACAGTAAACACTTACTATAAACTTTGTGAAAGCAAGCAGGAGAAACGTCTCCTGGAAAAGAGGATGTGTTCATTTATTTATATATTATTAAATCGAATCATTAATTGCTAGACAAGAAGCCTTTTGAAATAATGTGTCAACCCTTCAACAAAAATGAATATGATATAATATTTGTGGTCAGTTTATGGTGTTTTTTTTTTATAGAGACATTCCAAAGAATAAGAGAATCTACTGTAGAAATATTTTCTGAAAAGAGTACAGTTTTTCAGAATCTGAAGAATTTAAAGGTGTTAGAACTTGGCATTTTGATTCAGGATCATCGCTATATATACGACAGTTTTTTTTCCTTTGTCTTTCAATTACTTTTCACAAGCCCAAACCTTGTGTGTGCAATGGAGGCTTAAAATGTAACAGGTAAGAAAATTAATTCCCCAGTGATCTTCTTTCCATTTACTGACTGACAAAGGATAAAGGAAAGCACAGTCACCAAACAGTAGGCAATTGTTTATAAATATTACAAAAAAATACTGTATAAATTATGCCTTATGCGTGGGTACCAGTCTCTCATCTGTTCCATGGCTGTGAATGTATCAAAATCTCACAGCTCAATTTAGGACTGTGACAAAGAGCAGGATTTGAGAGTCTAATATATAAACTTGTGACCCCTTGGCCCAGTATGGCTCATGTTCTCACACCTAAATAGTCTTCTTTCAAAGCAGGAAGGCCCAATCTAAGCACAGAAAGGAACTACTGGAAATAGTATCTTATGTATAGTAATACAAACCATGGTTGAGTGTTTTCTGGGCTGCTGCAATTTGGCACAGGAAAATATGTGCCAAAGAACAGGCTAACAAGGATGACAGCAGAACAAGCATGCACACACTTTTATGTTGGTGCTGTTCTCTAATCAGTATAGGCTTCGCCTGTATTAACTCTTTTGCCACAGTGTGCCAGATCACTCACTCCAGAAGGCTGATCTTTGACCATCTGGCTGCACTGAATTCACTTCTAGTCCCTCCCTGCTCCATACTTTTCACCAACCCAGTCTCCTCTGCTTTTTAACTCAGTAATAGATCCTGTGCCTGACAGAGATGAGTCATTATTTGAAACAAATCTGTTTGTTCTTTATTTTTGTTTATTTTCAGAGTACTAACAGGGTACTACACGAATACCAACTCACAGCCGCATTTTTTGTTTTCCTTCCATTCTTTTTTTATCACATGATCATAATATTAAGGTATTGGCAACCGCTCTCCAATAACATCGTCTTGACCTGGATCAAACTTCTTCTGGAACATCATTTCATTCACATGACCCGCTGCTGTTACAGACCATCCTGTTATTCTGTGATAAAGCCAATGCACAATACTCATTTCATGTCACATGATTCCTTGTATCATAGCTGGGACCTGAAAAGTTTCTAGAAAACGTTGCTAATGGGCCTTTTGTACAGAAAAAGATTTTATGAGAGTTCTTAGACAAACAGATATTTTCCCATCTCTGTTCTACTGCCGTTTCATGATTGAATTATCTCCTGTACCAGAACTCATCTATGTATTGCTAAGGAAAACTATCAAATAGTTAGCGAAGACTCTCAACAAAAGCATACTTTCTGTGATACAATCCCTTTCATGTTCCTCCTTACCTCCTCACTGTACTTTCTCTCCTGTTCTTCTTCCTCGATTTTTACAGGGAATGCAACTCTACATTACCTATTCTATTCACGTCTCTGCTGGCATTCAGGTAGTTATCAGTATTACATGACAGCTGCCACTTGTAAATTGATTGAGCTAATTTCCAGATAGACCCCTTCACCAAAGGAAAAAAAAGGGCGTACTGTATTAAGCTAGCTTAAAAATCCATATCAGTCCACTGTAGGAAAGTAACCCATGGCTTTTCACCTACAGAAATGCACATGACCACTTAATCTCTAAATTCACTTACCAGTAACTTTAGGCATAATAGCCCACTGCATTATACAACTAATAATCCAGTTATCACCTTAGAAAGCTTTTATGGTCTTGCTCTGCATTGTTGTTGCAACCAGTATTCGTGCTTGCCATTGAATTAGGTCTGCATCACATCACAGTAGCTGCAGAGTTAACTTTAGAAAGTTAGAAAGGGTCTTGAGATCCGTCAAGAGAACAATTACTCACATAATGGAAACATTAGTCTTGCCATTTGACAAAACTGGTTCTGCAGTTGTCACCTTAATGTGCTTTCTTTCATTCCATGTTAAAGAAAAGAAGAAATTTACTTGTTCCAAATGTTCTTTATTATTACAGGATCAAGTATAGTTCCCAAATATTTCTGGAAATATTCCTAAGAAATAACATTCTTTCTTAGTCAAGAGTTAAGTTTTACTTCTTTAACTCATAGGAAAAAATTGCCCATTTGGAAGGTTTCCTGAAATAAGCTATTCAAGTGTAGCATGGCTTACAGAGATATTTCCTTGGTTCTTGATCACATCAATAACTGAAAATAGAAAATTAAATGAATACAGAGAAATCCTTATTCATTAAATTAATATTTGCTCATATCATTCTTTATTTTAAAGAATACTTGATTATATGTATTATATCTACACCCATGATAAGTTATCCTGTGTAATCACTACTGCCAACACTCTGTGATCATTTGCTTAAAGTTATCTTTCAGTCAATATCTCTAAGATGATTTCTATGATAAAGTACCTAAGGTCAAAAGCTGCAGAGTCTAGGGACAGATTAATACTTTCTGGTAAAAGTTTGTTTTCCATCGGGGGTATTTTGAAGATTTTTTCTTTTTTAAATTCTTCCAGCTATCGCTTTCCTTTTTATTTAGTGACCCAGATGAGAGAGAAAGAAACACAGCAAGTCATTACTGTGAGTGAAAAAGAAAACTGTCTTTTCATATTTTTGGAATGTTGGAACTTACATATATTGTGCCTTTGGAGGACTGTACACCTTTTTCTGATCACTTGGAAATATTCAAATGTGGATGGAAAATTTTCTACATGCCTCTGCTTCTCAGAATTATTTTTGAAATTGCATTTTATTCATACTTCCTTAGGTGTAAATAAAAAATATTCCACTCCTTTATTGAGTTACTCAATATTTTCACATTACATCTGACAGGAGATTGGAGTCTGCCAACTGTTGGTGACAGTTACAGGTACTGTTGATACTATTTTACAGTCCTTTGTGACAACTATGAAACTGTTTAGGCACATTCCATCATAGCAACGTTTAGTTGCAGGAAAATAATTAGGAAATTAAGCTAGCAAATTAGTTTTACCTTGAAAAAATCACTGCTTGACAGAAGATGATGGCATATTATGAGGGCTGCTCCAAAAGTAATGCCTCCTAATTAATGATGTTGGCTCACAATGTAAGAGGCGGATGTCAGTGGTACGGCAGTAGAGGCTGAACTTTCCTATTATTCTGTTCCATTTTGTTGCCATGTTACAAATGGCAGCAGAGGGAGCAGTCTGACATGGAAGCGTGTATGAAGCAAAGGTGTGGAACTGAATTCCTCCACACAGAAAAATATGGCACCCACCGATATTCATTGACTGCTGAACATTTATGCAGACCAAGCAGTGGATGTGAGCACAGTGAGGTGGTGGGTGGTACATTTTAGCAGTGGCAATGGCAACATGAAAGAAAAGTCACATTCCAGACGGCCATGCAGACTTTCACAGTGTGGAATGCAGGCTCTTGTTCACTACTGATGAAAATGCCTATCTAACAGTGGCAGCTATGTTGAAAAGTTGTGTTTTGTAGGGGAGAATTTGTTCTATCAAGTATTGTTGTTGTGCAAATAATATTATTTGCATATCATTATTATGCATTGGTAAACATAAATAAAACACAATCAGAATTAAATTTTGAGATGTTTTTATTGAAAATGAAGATTATCATAAGAACAAAAAATCCAGATGTAGTACTCCCTTTTGAATTAAAATCATTTGTCTGAATTTTCACCAGAATAAATCCATTCCTCCTAAGTATTAAAATTTAAGGGAAAAAGTATTTTTCAGTTAATAACAGATACTTCAGTTATATCTAATCTGGTCTACATCTAGATCAGTAGCCAGCACATAATAACACTTCATAGGCTTCAGCAAAAATGTCACTGTATTATTGCACTACACCTACACCACACCTGCTGATGTATTTAATCATGTTTTATGTTCCTCAAATAGCACAATTTAACAGAAATACCACACAGAAATTTTTACACTCTAATTTGGCATCTTTTTTTATCTTTTGTCTTAGAATTTTCCTTTAATACCCACAACTGAGCTTACATATTTGTCTTGTTATTATTGATTATTTCTATAATATCAGGTGGAGATTTTGCATTACAGAGAAGGATTATTTTCAAGCAGTTTTTCAGAACAATTTCACAATTAACATGGATGCCATAATATTCTCAGCATCAGAAAACCTTTTTGCAGAGATAGGCAAAGTCATGCAAAGGCAAATCAAAGATCTGCATAGCATTTGCAAAGTCTGTTAGTATTACTTCTAATACCTCCACTGTTAACACTTCTTTCCAATGAGCTTAAATAATACTAATTATATGAAACCTCTCCAGAATCACTCTCTCAAACCATAATGTTTGATCAATACCATTTAACCTTAGCCCTACTAAATTTAGCACAAGGTCTCTCTCTGATCTGTTTCAAACATAGAGTCTCCCCAATATTTGTCTCCTAGCAAAGGATGAGTTTGTTTAAACTCCCTCAGCTTGATTCTACAAAGATCAAAGTCACGATATAAAAAATACAAAACAGTTCTGATGGAGTAGGAGGTTAGAAGAATTATACATGTGTATATATATAATTTGATTACCAAAATTATATTTCACACTCACAGATTCTTTTTTTTTAGCTTAAATATCACATGTCTCTTAACGTATTCAAGTGTATCAGGTTTTGGCCATACGGCTCACATTTTCATCTAAAACTTCTCTGAACTTAGTCCACAGTGTCAAATTTGGTCTGCAAGGAATCAGTCAAGATCTCGTAGATTTTCCTCTTGAATCCAAACTTAGGGTTAAGAAACTTTTTCTTTGATTTACATTAAAAAAATATATGTATATTAAATGCAAGTGCAAGTGGTAAATTACTGAACTTTGTCTCAGTTTAACATAGGAATAACTAGAATCTGGTTTGCACACAGAGGTGAAATAAGAATAGTATATACAAGAAATCTAAATACAAAGTCTGCACTAGAAAGAACCAAATACTAAAAAAATACTATTATGCAAACATTCATCATGTTATGATACTTCTTATATTTTCTAAATAATCCCTTCTTTGTAAATACTCTTTCAAGATCTGCATATTGCATATAATTGAAGTCAAATGATGTAATTGTTTCCTACTGATGTAAAAAAAAACAGTTCTAAAAGAGAAAACAGAGCTATACCATTTGCACTGCCAAAACTATCACTTGATTTCCTTGGAGAAAATCTTGGTCAGATTAGAATTTGCCAAGCTAATTATATTCTATTAATCAGAAATAAATAAAGGGGATATTTAGGTTTTGCAGCAATCTGCTCTAGCTGCAGGTGATGGATGAACATTTTTGGCAGCACACGATCAAGTGCATGCAGCAATCCAACCGTGATATCAAAAAGATCCATGTAACAGGTTGAAATGTGAGAGAGAAATGTAAAGTTCTCATCAACTTAAAAGGTTTAAAAAGCCTTTGTAAGATATCTCTAGCTGTGACTGACACATCATTTTCTGACATTCACTTTTGATCAATCAATTTCAAGGCCAGCACAGTATCAGTTCTCCAATACAACTGACATAACAGCATTTTATACTATAACATTTAAAGGATATATAGCATTTGAGTGTACCTGAAATGCAGAAGACAGGTTCTCCCTAGATGTCAGTTTTGCTGATTTTCCTCTCCGAAATGACACTGGCTAAATAAGACCTAAATTAGATTAATATGTTTCTTGTTGAAAAAATGAAATACCAAAACTTAAAAGATAACTCAATCCCCTGAATATTTTATGGACACAACAGAGCTGAAGACTGTAAGTTCTGCAAAACCTGTTGATGTCTTTGGCTCCTTCAAGCCAGTTCAAGCTGAATGTTGATACTGGGAGTCCTTATGAGGTATCAGTGAAAATCATGTTGCTTTTTCAGGGTATTCCCTTGCAAGCATCGAAGTCAGAAAATAGGAAGCTGAGAAGTAAAAGCAGGTTGGAAGCACAGTACAGAACTCAGAACTCATAGAGAGTTGCAATCAGTAAATTATCCACAAATATGATCTTACTTTCTCCTCTCCTTTCTATGATTGTCTTTAATCATTAGTCATTCCCTCAGACATCTCTGAGAAAAGTTGCCTAATTATATCGAAAATATTTACAGCAGAAAAGAATGCTGATATCTGGCAAAGTGTGCTATTTTCAGACTTACTATGCTTATTTAGTAGCAATAATAAAATCTCATTTGAAAAGGGGAAAGAGTTTAAAAATTGAAAGAGAACTTTAGAAATAATTTATTCAGATATTTACTTTTCTGAGAGAACTTCCCCCTCCAGCTACCTCGACCAAGTACTTAGCCTGCCCTTTCTGCCTCTGTCTTACTCACAGCGCTGTTGTTTCCAAGTGACATTTAGAATGTCTGTAAGCTAAATATCTACACTAATTTTAATGGGAAAAAAAAATCAAGTATGACATATGGGTAATTCAGATAGCATTTACTTCACTGTAGGAAACTCTAACTTCACTTGTTACTTCGAACAATTGGGAATATGCCTCCTCCAAACTACCAGCTTTATAATATTGCAAATACTGCATATCTACTTTTAATCATGCATACAAAAAGACCGTACTTCCTTTTTCGTTACAACAAGGTTCATACAGAACTGTACTGAGTCCATTTTAGCAGAATAAATTAATTAGTTCAGTGCAATAATGCAATTATTTACCATACAGTCAAATGTAAAGGCAAAACCCAGACTAGTTCCATCTCATTTTTCAGGCACCTAAACAAGGTGACTAATCACTTTATTCCTATTGGTACTCAAATGAAATACACAGCTTCACCTGATAATTTAGATCCCTTCTTCTCTCACATCAGACTAACAGAGTCCATAAGGCAGGTCCCTTCATTTGTAACTATAATGATAGGCAAAATGAACATGAACCTAAGCATATAATCAGTTAGTACTATGAAATGCCAGCAACTACTTCAGGATCATTGATGACAAGTACTGAAATAAGAACAATTTAGGAAAATTAAGGGAGAAAAGGCATAACAAATGTTATTTGTGGAATAGGTAGTAGGAAATTGCTTGAAGCATAACAGAAATATAACAATATCTCAGTAAAAGTTTATATGGTTTAGGAATTTTTAGAGAAATGTAAGGGTCAGTGGAAGAACTTGAAAAGCATGATTGTAGGGAGAAAGAAATGAAGAAAAATGATGGTCCTATGTTCTGCAAACATGGGAATGTGGTTTGGCATGCATTAGAGGATGAAAGGAGGAAAGAACAGTCAGAATTTGCGTGAAAAGGGCAGAATGCAAGCTTTGAGAACAAGGAATGTCACTATCAACACAGAGAAGAAGGAATATAAGAAGATGGAATTTGAGAAATTTCAGCAATATTTAATAGGTGATCTCTGATATTGGTCACATACAGTAAGAAAAAGTCATTAAAAAGTTGGGTAGAATTCATTATTTGATTTTGATTCTTTCCATTATTTCTTGATGAGGCTTTCCAACTGCTCTATTGTGAATTGTTACCTTTAGCCCCTGGCTGTTGGAGTTGAAAAACACAAGCAACTGAAACAATAACAACATTTATAGGAGTCAGTCCTGCAGGGAAAAGCCTAAATAGCTTCTGCTGACTCACTTAAGGATAAGCTGAAATGTATATAGGTAAAGAACTCACTTAACAAGCTGCCTTCTGTATCTGAAGCAGTCAAAATCAGCTGGAGCTAATTTAGTCTGTAAAACGGACTTGGGGAAGAGGGGATTTAAAACACAGACTTAGTTAAAGGGAAACTTCAATGTAAGAGAAAAAAATGGTTTTACTGGAGATATTTCTTGATATTATAGTTTGGTGAATAAATTCTGGTGACAGGAAAATTGGTTTGTGTGGGTTTTTTTTTGTTTGTTTGTTTGTTTTGCCTTTGCAGATAATAGTCTTTTGCATAGCATATAAATGATAGAGACTATATGTTTAATAAAGAATATTTCCATTAGTGAGGATCTAGTCAATAATAAAAGTTAATTCACCTCTGCCTCACTTCTTGCAGGCAGAGAGCTTTTATATCCTGTAGACTTAAGATCAGAGCAAAGATCGTGTCATTTTTCTTTTCTAAAATGTTACCCTTCATTTAGGGTCTATTAAATACTGGAGTCAACATCAGGAGCCTGGTATTCATTTGGTGCACAAAGTTAATAAGGATTCTTACTTCAAACATTTTATTTCTATTTTGGTATAGCCTACAGTTATTGAGTAAAAGAGGATTTGCATTCACCAACTACATTTTTCCAGTTCTATCTGTTTTTTCACATTGCTGGGTGTGATGAATTGCTCAGTTCACTGTGGCAACTCCCTTACAATTTACTTTTAGGAAACCTGCTCTCATTAGATCTAAATTATTTCCTGAAAAAGAAGAGAATTTACATTTTTGTTTGGGTACACAGAATGTTAATAGGTTCCAGGTGCCAGTTTGATTGAGAAGCTTTGTTTTGGGTCTAATTTCTCAGCCAGCAAGTTGAAAAGGCTTCTGTAGTTTTGTCTACCCAGTGCAGAGTGCTATGAACAGAGATACCTAGACTACGCATCCCCAGACCTGTGTATGACCTCATTTTCTCAAGTGAGAGAGACAGGCATGTTATCTTGGGCATGGCGCCTTATTAAAGAACTACACTAGTTCTGTGAGACAGTAGAGCACTATGGCAGTAGTCAAAGCACAGCCTTCCTTATAGAAATGCATGAGATTATATTGTACTGGGAATGATACTGACATGAATTTGAAGAAAATGATCACTTGCCCATCAATATAAAAAAAACAACTAGCAGACAATAAAATGTAAATGTTTGTAAGTGCTTGTAAATGTTGACACTCATTTTATATTCTTTCTGACCAGTCTGTGCTCGGTCTTTTCACTTATGGTTTTTCTGCTGAAGTCGTATTTCTTCTTTTGGTTCATATTTCTAAAATAAAATGCACTTCCATGAAGCTGTAGCACTGGTGCAAACCTCAGCCGAAGAACATTCCTAAGAAGCAACTGTTCAGATCTCCCTGTATTAAGTTGCACAGAACAGGGAACTACATTAAAGAGAAAAAAAAAAAGAAAAAAAAAAGCTTCGGAGTTTTTCACTGCTTACATATAAAGAACAGTAAATTATTTTCAGAATGAAGGAGTAATATGCAAGGCTAACAAAAACATTTGAATGGAATTGCTAGTTCCATTTATTAAACTCAATTTATGATGCCAGCCCAGAAAAAAAATAATTTTATTTAACTTATGTCAATTGTCATTCTGTATATCAGTAAAAAGCTAGCCCGTTTTCTTTTCTATAAGATACTGTTATTAATCAGTCTATCTATTTCGAATTCAAATAGGCAGAACTTCAAAATTTTATCAATCTTTAATCATCAAGAAGTCAGACTTATCATTGCTTTTGATCAAAAGACAAATGTTGAAGAATAAAAAATTCAGAACTGGTTATGTCAGAAAATAATAATATGAAATAGAAATCAGCTGCTATCTAACACTGAGCCACAGCAAACTTCTTATAAACCTTCTACAAGAACTGCAGCATTTGTATTTTCAAAATAAATGATTAAAAATTATCATCTCCACTCAGACCTTTAAAGTAACATGTTCATTAATCTTGTTCTTTTTGAAAGAAAACAACTAACTTCTTTATTCAAAATTATCACTGCTTTTCACAGCTTCAGATCTGAGGGATAAAAGAACAAGTAAATGCTAAGTAAACGTATAATAAGAGTCGTGGCATTGACGTTGGAAACCAACACCCATATATGCTAGGCAGATTTCACTATTACCACAGCAGTATGAATCTGAAGATCAACCTGGTTTCTAGCTATAATATCAGTTTCATTTCCAAACAGTTCTGTCTGTAACAATTTACCTTTGTGTGTAAAATTATCAGTAAGTTGGCAGACTGCTTCAAAAACGTAAGTTAAACTCTAGTCTCAAATTAGAAATGAAAAAGTTTTCTTACAAAATTCTGTCCTGCTTTATTCAAACTACTTCTTTATTTCACAAATTGCAGTGTGCTGTTATTAAATTTCTAGCCTTTAGAACTTACATGTTTTTCTTTTTAGTGTCTAATTACTTTAAGAGAACTATTATATTGTCTTGATACATATCCAATTTTTCATTTTAAAAGATGTATTCCACCAGGTTCGTTTTCCAGTAGAATTCTATTATTTTCACAGTTTATTCCATTAGCACATTCAATGTTAAAAATATTTGAATCTCAACAGAGATATTAAGAGGGAAAAAACAGTCATTTTCTTTTAACAGACAAGTGTCTGACTAAGTGAACATCTGTTAAAGTTATAAAAATTGGAATAAAGTAATACAAGCATGTACTTAAAACTTCAGTGATTACAATTTCCATTTAAAACAGATTCTTCAGTAATTAGTTTTCATATTTTTAGTCTCTAATACTGAAGTTACTCATCTAGGTGAAAACTCTACCTGAATCCCAAAGTAATAAAAAACAGTGAATATTATAAATAGTGCCTGAATGTTAATAATTCTAGACAAATATCAAAAATCTTTTATTGCACCTATGTCAATTTGAATTATTACAATATATCTTCCATTTTATACTGATACACCTCTGTTGAAACCACAGAAAATACTGATGTAAAAAACTTATGACAGCTTTCTGAGGTAGAGTAATCCACAGCTGAATTTCCAAGTGAACCTGTCAGCTACACAAACACAGGGAAATATGATGCTCACTTCTGAAGCGGTCTTTATATTTTATTTTCTTCCAGTACCTTCACCTTACTGAGCTATCTTAACTCACAAGTTAAACTGATAACTTAGGTGATACCATAGGGTAACAGTACAACAGCACAACAGTAACACTTGTTGCAACTTGAACATGCATATTATGGGCTCCTCCTATTTTTGTCTTTTCAATTCTATTAAATTGCTCTGTTTTCAGAGATGGGCACAATAGGAAGACAGAAGACTGAGGTAAAAAATGTAAACTGGGATTTATCATCATTCCAGTTTGAGGCAGGTTCACCAACTCTTTGAGATCTAGCCAGCTTGGTAATTCTGCAAGCATAGTTCTCAAACAGCATGAATTAATATAATACACAGATTTTAGCTCATGGAGTATCACCATACTGTTTTAGACAGCAAGAAAACACAGTGCGAATGGTGAAAACAAAGAACCCATCAATAAAGAGAAAAGAAACATTTTAAGATTTTGAATATCATCTCCTGTGTAACATCAGAATGTAGAAACATCTTTAAAGAACTGTTCAAAAATACCACCCAGAGATCTGCCCTGAGGCAGGATGGTTGTGGGTGGCAAAGCCTGTGGGAGATGGGCAGGTATCTATCAAGATTATCACCTCTGATAATCTTGATTATCTGGTCTGGAACTCACCCTCAAACAAGTGCAGAATGCCAAGAAGCTAACAGTATATTTTAAAATGGTGTGCCCACATCCTGGCAAAGAGTTGCAGCTTGCTGCACTGTGTTGGGATCTGATCTGCACCTGTCAAACACTATTCAACGTTGTTCAGCACTCTCAAAGGGAATAAAATGCCCCATGGCTGAATCAGAGAACCAATCCATACCAGCATCTGCCACCCCTGCCCACAAGCAGAAACAATTGAGGTGGAAGTAAACTCATTTAGCAAGAAGGGAAGAAGAGGATGAGAAAGACCACTCCATATCAGGGCCATCATGAGAAAGGAAGGAAGAGGTTATAAATGAGTAAATTCCCAATGCCTATACTTAGGTTAGCTGCAAGATATACGGAAAGTTTTCAGCCATTGTCCAGACAAGCACACTGTCACCTGTCTGCTACGATGCTGGGATAATGAAGCTGATAGCCTGGATGTAGTGGGCACAGAAGCCAGGCTGCTGGCATCACTCTATAGGGAAGGGGACATGGGCAAAGCAATTGCAAAACATGAAAATTCTCTCCTTCTCTGGATGCAACTCCATCTGTGTCATATGTGAAGGAATATTTTTACCTACAGGGACAGTACTAGTTGTCTTCCAGACAAATAGAGCACCATGGGAAGAGGTATCCAGCATCTGAGGGAAGAAGATGTGCTGGAGGTCATGTATAATGTTGACCTGAACAGTGATCAATTATCTCAAAATCCAGATAGCCTCAAGTGCACACAATCCACGCAACAAAAGTTTGTACACAGTTCACCACTGTTGTATGCCGAGTGACTGGCAGTGATGACCTGGAAAGATGGAGAGGAGCAAATTGGCTGGTGGATCAATTGGCTGATCAGCTCCTGCAATATGAAGAACGTCTCTCTTCCTCCCTATGGGCTTGCATTTCATCTCTGGACAAACTGTCAGTGGAGTTCCAGCAATTCAAAAACAGTATGCCCTACTCCCAACCTGCATAGACCAGTATCCCAGTTATTAGAAGTGTTCCTCTGCTCAAGAGAAGGGATATAGTGAGGACATACCATGTGCCATTCTGTGGTTTTACCTGTATGATCATGGAGAGGATTTGATGAAGTGAGATGGAAAACACCTTGAAATTACAGGCATATGTATGAGAGTTGCAAGGGAAAAAAATCATGAGAGGGCTCTTCCAGGAAAATGGCTGCTCCACTTTCCAGTGGGCAGTTCTCCAGACAGAGCAGATGGTCTGACCTTTTTTCTGAGTTTGATAATGAGCCTTCTAGTTTTCATACATGAGAAGTGAGTAACGAATACAATAACTAGAAATAGAGGGCCCTGCCTCCAGCCAGTTGGAAGAAAGGGACAATCTGTTTTATTGGACTGTATGGATTTGATGGCCAGGCACATCAGAACCACAGGAGTATACGGTTCTAGTGGATGCTGGCATACAGTGTACCCTATTGCCATCCAGTTATAAAGTGGCAGAAACCATCTGTATTTTTGGAGTGACAGGGGGATTCCAAGACCTAACTGTATTGGAGACCGAAGTGAGGCTAACTGGGAATGAGTGGTAAAAACATCCCATTGCGACTGGCCCAGAGGCTCTGTGCACCCTTGGTATAGATTATCTCAGGAGAGGGGTACTCCAAGGACCCAAAAGGGTACTTGGATTTTTGGCATATCTACCTTGGAGATGGAGGACATTAAGCAGCTGTCTACCTTCCCCTGACTCTCAGAGGACCCTTTTATTGTGGGGGTTGCTAAGAGTAGAAGAACAGGTGCTGATTGGTACCATAGCACTGCACTGGTGGCAACAGTGCACCAACCAGGACTCCTTGATTCCCGTCCATGAACCGATTCATCAACTGGAAAGCCAAGGAGTAATCAACAAGACTTGCTCATCCTTTGATAGTCCCATATAACCAGTGTGAAAGTCCAACAGAGAGTAGAGTCTAACAATGGACTGTCAGGGCCAGCATGAAATCATTCCACTGCTGACTGCTGCTGTTCCAGACATGCTAGAACTTCAATACAAACTGGAGTCAAAGGCAACCAAGTGGTATGCCACAATTGATAACACCAACACATTTTTCTCAGTCCCTTTGATGGCAGACTACAGGACACAGTTTGCTTTCACTTGGAGGGGCATTCAATACAACTGAAATCAACTGCCCCAGGTGTGGAAACACAGCCCTACTATTTGCTTGTGTGGCATTTAGCTGCTTGCCAGGTTAAATCACAACAAATGTTCCAATAGATCAGCAGAGGAGCTTTGCAGCTCAAACTGTCATTTAATCAAGTTCCTTTGAATTTCTGGTGCAAATACTCAATATTTTATAAAAGCAGAAAATAGATACTCTTTGAGGTTCTACTTCTAGGGATATATATCTCGTGTGCATAATCATATTTAACTAAATGACCTTGTTAAGGTTGAAGTGTTAAGTGTGGAATTGTTTGAACTTTTTCTGAATGTTTTGTAAAAGTCTCCTTGGTGAACATACGAAGGTTGTTCTAAAGCACATGACTTTCTTTCCAGGCCTAAGGCTGAAGTATCCCAGGAAAGTAAATTAGTTTATGACTGACTAACAAAATGATCCGGAAAGCAGACAAGAACAGGTCAGAACCAGGATGAAGACCATCTGCCATTCAAGTGGAACATATACTGCCTAGGGCTGTAAGCTGCCCCAGTCTGTGCACTGGTGCATTCATAGGCATTACCTGCAGAAAGTACATTTGATTTTCTAAGTAGAAATCATAGGCATGTGACAAAACAGTAATGCAGACAAAAAAATATAAAGAGAGAAATACTTGATAAGGACAGCTGCAGTCCTGTTAAAAAGCTGCTTTAGTTCACCAGCCACAGATCTTATTATTAACAATCGTAGTTAAAGATGACCGACAGAAGCACATTTTGTCTAGCTTTTCTTACTGATTAGTAAAGTTCCACTTGCACATCCAGAAAGAGCATTATTGGTCAAATTTTAGCAAATTGCAAACATTCCATTTACAATTCTACAGATATCGAAGTTGGAAGAGTTGAGTTTTTACAGCGCCATAGTAGTGACTACTGACTAGTGAAGTGGTAGACAAAAAAAATTCATACTCTCTAAAAATCTATGAATAAGACCTCTTGAAACTCACTAACATCTTATTTGTACATGGAGCTGAGGCTGCAAAATGTAAAGGCACAGTTTTGCAGTAAGCTGCAGGAAAGGTGGTATCAAGTGAGAGTTTTTGCCTACCCCAATGGTGGTGCTTACCTGCCTGGCATGTTTCTTGCAGCAAATTAACCTTACAAATAAATGAACAGAAAAAGGATGGGTTTGGAGATGTGGCAGCAGCTCTGCTTTTTTCTTGAAATCAGAGCCTTAGCAAGCATCACATTTTGAGATCTGAGGTCAAAGTAATGAGATCACGAATTTTGGATTGTTATTTCAATATGAGCACTCCAGGATTTAAATTGAGGATATGGACCTCAGAGTATTGACACACATTTTCTTCCTTCATAAATTCATTAGATATTGTGTTCCTCAAGCATAATTGCATTAGTTTAGAATGTCAGCTTTTTCCCTTCATGTATTAGGTGTACAGCTCCCTGAATAAGGAACTATTTGAAAGTGGTTTCTAGAAGAACAGCAAATGTATGTAAAGAGAAGAGATTGAAATTACAGTTTCCCAGCAAAGGTTTAGAAAGGCGTCTGAAATGAATCCTATGCTCTAGGACACCACATTGCTTACATTATTTACGTAAAATGTCAGGATGCTTGTAATACAATCTAATGCTACTGAGTTGAGCATAGCCAGTGACTTTTGCAGACTGCAACAGAGAAGACAAACAAAGCTGACATTAAGATAAAGAGATTGAAAAGTCCACTGCTGGGCAAAAATAAAGGAAGACAGAAAAAAATAGATCAGAATTGTTTTGAAGACAGTGGTCAGAACCCTAAGGAACATGAAGGTGACGTTAGCACATAAAACCTTTAGAATAATCATGTTAATCTATAAGGTCATGCCCTTAAATAACCTGAGTTTGAAGATACCATTTGAGCAAGCAGAGAAAGTACTAAAAGGTCAGGACTGGGTCCTGAGAGAGTGGCAGAAATAGGGCAGGAACAGAGTAGAGACAGATTAAGGCCATATATTCATCTGAAAGAGCCTGGGAAGACAGCAGGGACTGCAAGTTGTCCATGAAGAAGAAAGTGAGAGAAAGCATTCTGCAGCAGAACAAGGGAGCTTGCACCAAGTCAGGTGAATCTGTCTGCTGACAAATGAGACCTTAAATTTACAGGTTGGCCTCAGAGGCAGCATAGATGCTGGCTGATGGGGAGAAAATCATTCCAAATTCCACCAAAAGGACTACCAGGCATACTGAAGCAGAGAAAACCACAGCAGGACTCTAGGAGGAGCAATGGCATTATAATGAAGAGATGAATATCTTAATGAGGGAATTCAGTTACAAGTAGGTAGCAACTGGACGAAACAGGAGAGAGTGTCATTTTTATTTTTTTTTTTTTTAAACAGTGGATGAACAAATTTCCAGTGTCCATTTTTTGATTATAGTGATTTTATGCTGACTTTATCCTCACACTGCTTTACAGAAAATGAATACCCTAATCAATGTTTCAAGAGCCACAGAGAATTTACAATTATAAGCCACTATGATCCTTGTTAGAAAAAGAAAAGAAAAAAGAAAAAAAAAGAACATAGGAACTTTTTGAGAGGGACAAAACTCATAATTCAACTGTTTCATATTTTGAAGCTGGAAAAGTCACTATCTGGATGAAACAAAAAAATAATAAGAGAGCTTAACAGTAATTCTAGTGTTAACTGGCAATGACAAACTAAAGTGCACAAACATTTGCAAAACATGCCAGCAAGTGGACATATAGTTGCACGATTTGAAAGATTAAAAAAAAAACTACTGTGCTCCTTTTGACTGGCAGCGAGCTTGTTCTTCAAGATATCAGGGAGCATTGTGACTTCAAAGAAAAAACAAACTGCTGTGCAATGAAAGCTGCCAACTAAATATGGAATTATAAATAGATAAACAGAAGGGAAGGAAAAACAAAACTGTTTTTCTCACTATTTTGAGACCCAAAAAAATTACTTTCTATGTTTTCTTCACTTAATTTTGTTTTTTTTCCAATTGCTGGCCTTGGATCTGTTAAAGGATTTATTTGGGTGAAGCTTTGGAAGCTGTGGGAGATACACAGTTCTGGAGAAGTACCTAAGAGGAAACATAAACCTGAAGAGAAAAAGTCTTGCAAAACATAACAGATATTAATTTCCAGAGTAAATCATCTCACATGAATAAGAGATAACCCTAATTCTAATATTCCCAAGTGAGAAGGAGTTCAGAAATACAGAAGAATAGAGATTAAGACAGTTAAAAGAGAAGAGTAAGCAGTGTAAGAAATCAGTGGTCTAAACTCCCAGTCTTTCCACTGAGTTCCACTGAGAAGCAACAGAATAAACATATGATATGTCTTCTCATTTTTTATATATTTGTGCATGAATCAGTTATACAATATGCAAAGAAAAAAGAGAACACTGTACAGCTTCAGCATAACAAGTCCTTAAATAAAAATATTACAATTTTTTCTAGGCATATTGCTGTGCCTATTTGAAGAACAAAGGCAGCAAGTTCTTTAGAAAGACAAATAAAAATAATAAAAAGCAAAAATTAAGTAAATTAAATAAAGATGTTTGAAAATTCAAAGAAGTAACAGAAGTAGGATGCCAGAGGAATGTGTTTAACAATGTCTTTAACAAAATTTTCCAGCCAATAAAAATTAAATAAACTTGTTTTTCACCAGTTAGACTGCATACAGGCAGTAGAATAGAAAGTGTTGCACTTTATTCACAGTATTTCAGTACAGCAAAATTCTGTGAAAATCTTCATTTTAATTAGGTCTTAGGTTGCACAGTTTTCAGAAAAATATTTTCCAGTCATCTATCTCTAATGTTTTTTGCCTTTCACTTGGAATTGTCTGCCTTCACTACTATAGTAAACAAAAACATTATCATGCACAAAGAGGTCTTGTGAATACAGGTATTGTAGCTGCTTTTCTCATTTTCCATCTATAGTTTAATTTTCACAAAAGCAACAAAAGCTGTAATTTCAGGGCTACCAGAACATTTCTTTTTCTTATAGTTAAGATTTTGTATTCAATTACTGCATGAGGTGAATTAACTCAGTCACCTTTTTGAGTTTGAAGAAACTCTGTCCTACCTTGTGTTTTTCTCTCTGAGGGAGAAGTAACAGTAGGTGAGAAAGTGAAGATCTGGTTCATGCTCTCAGAGAAAGGTGAGTGGGTGGCACTTCCAGGACTGGGACCTGCCCTTCCTGCTACCCCCACCTTTATTACAGGTGCCAGCAGAGTAGCTAGAAGCTAAAAAATTTTTCCACGTAAGAGTCAAACCCTGATGAACTACAGGAATATTCTGTTCAGAGTCAGATTAGGTTTTATAAATGATCCAGAGGATCTTATTTCAACTACTTCATTCTAATCTTTATGCAGTGTTTTCTTCATCTTCACCAGATATGTTTTGAAATTGGTACTATTTCCTCCCATGTAGAGATGCATAAGGTAAGTAATCATCCAGAGAGGAAAGTCTCCCAACTTGATCTAGCAGTCTTTTTTTAGCCTAGTGTAAATAAACTGTCTACTGATTTCATGAGTAAATTCCATGATTTCATTTATAATTGCAACACCAGAAGAAGCTATTTAAAAATAAGAAAGTTATGAAGGTCATAAACAAAAATATTAATACATCAGGTAATTAGAGTCATTGTGATCAATAACTTTTACTTAGGAAGAAGGACAATGATAGTTGGAAGCATTAGTGCAGGCTATCTATATACCTCGTTCAAAAAGAAAGTTTATCAGATTTAGCAAAGTGAAATCATTAGTAAAATTTCCATCTGAATAGATCTACTAGCTATAAGCAAAGAGAATGGTGGAGCCCTTATTAAGCCTCTTCTCTAACCAAGACAGAAGTCCAGAGTCTCAATATCAGTTCTTAGCATAGTAAATGAGTGTGCATCCAATAAAGCAAGATCCATCATAAAGAGAAAAGATAAAAAGAACTACAGATCCAATTCAAAGTATTCCAAAAAGAGTGACCTTATGAGTGGATGTCTTACTGGTGGCACTGCTTAGAAAATGAGGTGAGTGATAGACTATACAATCTCATTCCTCTTGCAGGAGCCTGATCTGCCCCATTAAAATCCTTTTCTACAAGAAAACTAAGTTCTACTGTATGCAAACATCTATTATTTTATATTTGCTTATTACAATAAGAAAGAAAAGGTGTACATTAGCTAGTCTTTGAATAGCAACTACATTTCCTACATAGTAATGGATGTCTCAGATGGACCTCTTTGAATTTTCAATTAACTATCTCCTACAAATGACTACTGAAAACGTAGATACTTGATCTGTGAAGGACAAGAGCACCATTCCCTTCCCCTTAAAGTTGGATGATTAAAATGTAGGAAAAATAATACCTAAACCAAACATCTTTCTATTCCAATTGTTCAGAAGTTAGAGAGGCTGCAGACTTCAGAGCTGCACGGAGTTATCTCTGGTGTATGGATAAACAAGGTGTCCTCCAGTTGTTTAAGAATTACTAGGAAAACTTCCTAACCAGAGAATAAACAAACCTTTCTTACATGAGCAACTCCAGCTGAAAGCATTGAGACCATTCATCTGAGCAAACAAGATGATAAAATGATGTTTAATTGGATAGAAGAACAAAGAAAATGTACTGGTTTAGGCAAAAGATGTTTTTTTCAGTATGTTTTCACTAACAGGGCAACATTGTTTTCCTTGACCTAAGAGGTATCTGCAAATTATTCAATTTGTTTCATCAAATGCTCTTCATGTAACAACAATCTTTTTGTTTGCTTGTGTGTGTTTGTTTTATCAGGCTCGCAAATCCCTCTCTAGTGTTGCTTTTGTTCTTAATACATATTCTCCTTCCTGCGGTTTGATGTTGAAATGGAATTTAAAGAAAAAGCTGAAATAGAGCAAAATATTCTGGCTGCTTATTTTTAGTTGTAATGAGACAACTACTGTCAGAAGTTGGTCTTCCTGTTCTTGTGATTCTTAATATGTAAAGCATGTTCTAAAGGCTGACTCTTAGCATAAATAATGCATATTTTAACAGACAAAAAGTAGTCTCAGTAGGTTTTGTTGAGGAGTTTTGAGAATATTGTAGGATAGATTTTCTTAAGACAGACTAAGTAGCAGTAGTTAGGTGGTACTATTTTTTTTTATTTTGCTAGAGTTCCCTATCCTTAGGGGGAAAACATGCAGACAAAGACTTATTTCAACAGACATTATCGTTTTTAAATCTAAAAGAAACCATTTGCTCAGACACAGAATTCAGAGTACAAATGTAACATTCTCAAAAACACTGACATTCTGTTGATAAGGATTTCGATAAACAAACATTGCTTTTTGATAACCTTCTTTTTATACAGTAGTATTTCACTGCAGAGGCAGAGCACTTTACAGCTCACTGCTGTGAATGAAGGAAGATGGCAATCAGATTAAAGGCTTCTAAGGAAAGCTTGCATTTTGTGTCAAGATAAAAGCTGGTGAGTTTTTTATTTACTTTTCTATGCCCTCATGCAGGATATTCATATTAATATCTGGATATAAGATTATAAATGTTGAAGAACTGGAATATACACTGCTTTTCAGATCTCCAAAATATATCCCGAACATTCCTGATATCTTTCACAAAATTCCACAACATGTAATTTTTATTCTTTGTCTCCCAGCATTGTCATTCTATTTATTCATAGGCAGCATCAGATTCATGGCATCTTTTATGGCATGAGCAAAAACGGACCAATATACCTTTCTGGAAATTCTCAGAGTGCAATATTGTACGTATTGTCACTTCTTCTTTCAAGGATAAAACAACTAATAGGTTGCAGGAGAGGTTTCCTGCTAAGACTTCTCAATTTCCACTTCAAGCACTGCTTAGAATCTCTCTTATTATGTGTGATACCGAAGATCTCAGCAGGATCAAGACCCCATGATTATAGTTAAACAAGGATATGCTACTGCTGCATTATAAAACTAAAAACTCCACAGGTAAACATGAAAAACAGTTGTGTGAGTAAAAAGAAAAGTAAACGCATAGCATATTAGATAGCTTGAGGTCCTTTTGGGTGATTGAAAATAAAAGTAAGCACATAGTCTGTTAGACAGTTTGAAGAGCTTTATTACATATTTCTGTTAGTACTATAGAACCATATAGAAATTTGTGTATTTGTTATATACATTTCTGAGATATTTAGTGATTGGACAATTACTGAATTCTCTTAGTTACATAAATAAATAAATAAATAAATGAGTTAATTAAAACATCTATTTCAATAAATTCTCCTCTCTTTTTTCAACATGTCTCAGAAGCAAAAAATTCTTGTCCTTGTTTAATGAAATGATGCTAATGTGAGAGGTAGATTGTGTTTTTGCAGTGGAAATTTCCAGTATTTCTGTATGTAGCATAGGATAAGTTGCCTTTCACAAAGAAAGCTGCTGAACAGAGTAAAGTTGAGACTGGGGCATTCCGACCTAGGTAAAATTGGCACAGGAACTAAGTAAGGTAATTACATAGGGAAGGGGAGAGTCTGGTACAGGACAGAACTAGTGTGCTAATTTTTGAAAATATTGTCCTCCTATAGCCATAAAAAGCACAGAACATACCCAAAGACAATGGGTTGGTAACAGACATTGTATGGAAGTGTAACGTAGCAACAGCTTCGGAAGGTTGTGAGCCTGAGACACTCAACCAATGAGTACCAGGAGAGTCTTTACCTGCGTTGGACCCAGGGTATATAACAGAATGGATTTCAGTAACTAGTTGCACAATTTCTCCCTTGTCAGAGGGGGTGTGCGCCCATTATTGCAATAATGAATAAACTGCCTTTCACAGAGATCTTTGCCTGATTAGAAATTTTTGATCTTGAGCGTATTTCTCACACTAAGAACGACATAGCAGTTAACCGGTATAAGACTGGAGCTCTTACTGTGTATTAATCATGTTTTGTCAACCACTGGTAACATATGGTGTTATGATTATATCAAATATGTTTACAAAATATGTGAACAGGTGCTAATGCTCGTGTTCGAAACGTTGACAGGACTTAACAAGATGTTCCCTTTTACCAAACTCCCTTTTACCACAGACAAGACTTGAAAAAGATTTTAATTATGGCATAGAAATTTTTCAAATTAATTTCTTACCAATGTTTTCTGAAATTCACTGTTTCAAAGTTAATTTAACGGAAATTTCCAAAAAGCACTATCTTTTTGCATTTACAAGGTGAATGTGGTAGGTATTTACTGCTAACACTGCTGTCAGTATTACTAATTATTCCTAATATTGTGTTAGATGTTAGAGGCCCTTGCAGAGGTGACAGTCATGAGGCATCTGATTATATATAAAGAACAGACTGTCTGCAGGCTAACATCTCAGAAGAAAGCACAAAAACAGAATATAATGAACAGGGCACATAAGGAAATAATGAGACACAATTAGAAAAGAAAGAACAATTTCAAAATAGCTGTATTCAAGAAGAGTGAACACTTTCACTTACAGTTAAACTTATTTATCTTTAATAGTGTAGCTGCTTAAAATGTCTTGTCTAACTGAAAGAGACGAGGTTTTCCATTAGCCTGGAAAAAAACTTACAAAACACAAAAACTTATGGATAATTATTACAGAATGAGTGTGCTCTTATTTCTGTTTGGTCTAGAACAGAGAGTATCAGATATCTGTGCTTCTGTTACATACAATTTTTAGTAGTAAGTAACAAAAATTGTAACTATTCTTCTGAAGAAGCTAGAGTGTACTGTTTCAGATTGTTGGGTATTTTAATTATAAATCATCTAGATACTGTGTTGGTAGGTAGATCAACATAGGCAAGGGAATGGCCTAGCTTCAATTCTCTTAAGGTATGACTTCACGAAAACTGCTGTTTACTTAAAAGCATTTCCACCATTTTGTTTGGCAGCTGTTAGGTTGCTTAGGGTCATCATCATGTAGAAGTTATTATTATACGTAACTGTCATGGTTTTATGATTTTTGGTTATGGGTATTCCATACCATAACATCATGTAGTGCACTGGGAGTTAAAGACTTAATGCTCCAGTTCCGAATACCTGTCCCAGAAAAGAAGAACTACATACCCCACAGGCCTTTGCATTCAGAGAGGAGAAGAAAGTCATAAGATCTCTCTCCCCTGCTCTCCATGACTGCACGTCTTGCCTCAGCATTAGAGTAAGGCCTTCAGTTTTCAGACACTCTGAAGGTTACAACACAGGATAAAAAATAAGCAAGTTCTTACTATAATTAATAGGAACTGCAAACTCTTAATTAATAACAAAATAAGATTTTTCTTAGAATGTTGGTCATTTCAAGGGGTATTTTCTTCTGCTTTGAAAAAGATTTTAAAAGCAATAGTTTAAAACAACTGTTTCTCTCTGAAAACCCCTCCATTGAGTATCCTGATCAATACTGAAATGAAATTGCTGCAAATCTTTATAAGATAGTCTTATGGGCTGGAAGGGCTTCTGAGAACTCACAGCAGACAGTGAATATCTGGTTTTGTGGGATTTAGGTAGAGTAACTCATTGTTTCCGTCAGTGTCTAGGGATATTGGGGTATGAAGAAAATCTGCAGCTCAGTTTAAACACAGTCTGAGGTAAAAGAGATAAGGAATACGTGTAAAATACACAGGCACTGCCAAGGCACTTTGGGGATCCTAACAAACAAAAGTAAAACATAAGCATTCCCTGGGACTTTAGTGTATCCTATAGAAGTTCTCTTCCTCACAACAAAAGATTATAGCTTGAATTTTATCCAAGAAGTAGCATGAGTGCTTCTCTCTGTTCTTTTTGTTTGTTTACTTGCTTCCTTTTTTTTTTTTCTTTTCACAGAAACTGCCTCTGCACTGTTACACCTTAGCCTTCACAAAGACAAATTCTCTCCCTACCTCTTTTGTTCTATGTGCATTGCAAAACAACTTTTCCATGCTGATTTTCTTAGTATATTTTGCCTTTGAGACTGAGGCATTTGTAGGTGTCAAAGGGCCAAATCACAAAGCATTTCTCACACAGCTGAGTCTAACCTTGCTAGAAGTCATTTCCAGTGATAATTTCTCAGACAGGCAGCCTACATTTCAGCTCATCCCTCTAGACAAAAAATTGAAAAGTATAAACAAATAAATAAACAGACAAATAAACACTGTGCAAAACCATAACCATATGCATAGAACATTAGCAGTCTGTTATTCCTGCTTTCCCCCCCAGCTGGAAGGAAGTTGACCTAGTATTAGGAATTAGTACTTTGCAACATATAGTAGTCTCATGTTTTCACAAGAGAAATTACTCCTATTAGTTCCACTCAATTCCACCATCAGACTAAGAGGTATGAAAATGAGAAGAGGTAGAGGACAATCAGTGTATGGCAGTAGATGCAAGAAACTTTAGAAATGAATTTTATTCTTATGCCCCTTTCAATCTTTCAGGAGTGGCCAAACATCCCATGCTTCCTTTCTTCCATATAGCGAAATAATGACTACTTTCACTTGCTTTCTCATACAGCAAATCATTTTTATGATGAGTTGGTGGAAGTCAAAGATGACAGAAAATGCAGAAACTACACTTGTGAAAACACAGAGCTTTTTATCTGTATGAACATAAACAATGTACAAACACACAACTTTTAATCCAAATGAGAAACAGGAAGATGGGAAAATTACCAAAGCCATGGGTAAGCCAAATCCAGTAGGGTAGCACTTCTGTAGAATACAGATTTTAATAACACATCTAGCTTATTCCTTCTCCAAGCAACCACATTTTTCTCATAACTATTTGCAGTACTGATGAAATTTTTAAAAACAAATCAACCCACAAAATAGAAAGTATTTTTAGTCCATGGAATGTTCAAAACATTCTAGCTCCAGTGGTGGATATAGATGGTAGCAACCACATGATTATATACTCAAGTTACAGCCTTCAAGAATAAGATTCTCTATCATAAGCTTTGGTTTTATAAAATCCTATTAATCTGACAATCTCAATACACATCACAAAGACTCAGTTCTCATGGCTCATGGCCTTTGCTGGTGTGTAATCATCTAAATTTATAGATATGTAAATTGAAGGACATGACTTCAGAGATCATAGAGTCATATGCTCAGTGTAACAAGACATTGAAAACGGTAGGTTTTGTTTACAGAAACTCTCACCAGTCATTGGCTACTTTTCTCCCGCAGGTAGCTGTGCATATCCAGTTTGCTTCCTGTGTTGCTAATTGTTCAGGCATTCAAAAAACTGGAATATCTCATTAAGGAACTATAATAGGGTTTCTGCATCCCCAGGTTTTATTTTATTTTATAAAGTTCATTTGAGACCAATAAATAGTTTTTAAAATGATAAATTACATTTTACTAGATTTCTGATTTTCTATTCTTGTTTTATTCTATAATTGACATTTCCTTTTTTTTTTTTTTAACAATTTCTTTAGCTACTTCAAATGATTTTGTTTTCTTTGCAAGTGATGGTATAATTATTCTTTCTTTGTTTTTCTACTTATTGATAGTCTAGCTGTTTGAAAATTTTTTTTCTTTAAGCACTTTTACACAGAAACACAGAACCATAGGAGTTGGCAGGGACCTCTGAATATCATCTCACCCAATCCCCCTGCCAAAGCAGGTTCCCTACAGTAGGTTGCATGGAGGAGTATCCAGGCAGGTTTTTAATATCTCCAGAGAAGACTCCACAACTTCTCTGGGTTTAAGTGTAATTTGAATATAAAACAGGATTCTGTATAGGAAATAATAGTTATAATAAAATGTCAGTGGAAAATGTTCATTAATAATTGTTAAAAAACAAACAAACAAACAAACAACAAAAAGTCTTGATTTCCTGGATGTATATTTAATAAACTAAAGTGGAGAAAAAAAAAGAAAAAAAAAGAAACTCCACCTTTTTCACATCCCTTTCAATTTGTAATTTAATTTTACTTAGATTTATTGGCATAATTATTTCAAGTGTTCAAATAAAAGTGGTCTGAATGCAAACTGAAGTATTTAGTATTTGATGCACTACAGCTTTAGAAGTTGTAATAACTTGTCTTATTCTGATTAAGAAAAAAATTGTATTCAGAAAATTATTATTAAAATACTGACTGACCCACGCTTTACAAAATTATTTGTTGCCGCTTGTAGACACTTTGCAGTTTTGACAAGAAGTTCCACAATAAAATTGAAAAATATTTATTTTTGCTTATATTAAACCAGTGGTTTGATAATATAGCTATATGCAGTCATCTCTTTCTATGAACATTCTCTATTCACTTTCTACAAACCATTTATGATTTTCCTTGTATCTGTTTAACCAGTTTTCCAAATCTGCTCTACAGGATCTCTCTTTGTATAACCGCTGTTCTTTCTAACCTTCCAATTTGTACTGAGTCAATTCTGGGATGGAATAACCTACAGAGCACTCATTATTCCACATTTGAGTGCATCATTACCATCCAAACCTATTTTCATAACTACGTTTTCCTCTTAATTCCTTTCCTAATGATCCCTGACATTCTGCTAGATTTTTGGGGCACAGCTATGTCTTGACCTCATGTTTTCAGAGAAGAATCTATATTAATTCTGTTAATGCTGATTTAAACTGTAGGAAATACATAATATTAGTTCAGCATTTTAATTGTTGCTAACTTTAGCTTTCTAGAAACAAGTCATCCACTCAGTGATTTCCTACCAAATATTTCACTGATTTTTTTTTTTTTTTTAATCTCTCATTTTGGTTTAATTTGAATTTCTACTTGACATGCAATGACTCAGTGTCTTAATTTATAGGCATCATTTCTCCATCATTTAAAACCAGTTTAAATGTTTTTTAAACTAACCTTTTGGCTTTTTAAAATGCAGCTCAAAATATTTATTGATTTTGCAAAATACTGTTTTTTGAACTTGACAAAATCTTTTTAAGACAAGATTTCCACTTTTACAAAGAAACAAAATCTTTTTCTTCTAATAGTTTTATTTGTTCTGTTTTAGCCTCATCCAAGACTCTTGTGCCTTACAAAGTCTGATATTATCTTCTATTTCCACCACCTGCAATTTTTAAAGAAAGGCTTATGCTACATCCAAATATTTCACCCTCTTAGTTCCCTCTTAAAACTGTTCAAATTTTTCTATAATTCATCTAAACATTTTTCTGTAATTAATCTAAACATTTTTCTGTAATTCTCCTTTTCTACATTAAATTTGTTGCCTTGAGTTTAGGTGCTTTTTCATTCAGGATGTATTACAACCAAGATTCCCAAAAGGCTGCTTGAAAACCTTCCAGAAGCAGATGCTACGCATGACAAAAAAAAAAAAAAGTAAATCGAGATTCTTGACTCTTCTTTCCTGTTAACATACCAGTTTTTCCAACAAGTACTCAGGGGCTCTAAAATGCAGAGTCTGCATCATGAATTTCTGTTACAGTCAGCATAGGAATAATCAAAGTCTCCAGTATAATTAATTTTCTGCATTAACCACTCTCTAAATCTCCCTTAGCATGTTGTGGTTACCATCACTGTCAGCCAGAAGTTCAGCCTAATACTATACTTGTATTGCTTAGGTATGACATTTCAGCCCACTGAGATTATGTTATATTCTGAAAAAGTTATCTTGCTTATTTTACACTTTGTATATGACATAATTACTCTAGGTACTCAAAATACTTTATTAGAACATGCTATCATCTTGATTGCTCAATAAGGCCAAATAAATACATAAATACAAAATCAGCTTCTGCAGCAGAGCATTTTACCTTGTCACTTCTTCAAAGGTTGCTGTAAACATATTTTTTTGATCCAACCATTTTTCAAATGTCTCTTTGAGCCTTAGAGTTTTGAAATGTATGTCTCATCAGAAAAAAAATATATATATATATTTATTATCTTTGCTTACTCCTATTCTGCACTTCTCAATAAATCAATTGCTGCAAACTACCAAATAACAAAATAAAACTGAATTTACAGAGGAATGCCAGACTGGATAAAATAATAGGCCCATATTTAGTACAGTAATTAGAAAATTATACTTGGAAATGTTCAAACTGAAGAGAATTGAACAGATGTCTCCTACAGAGCATCTTTATCACTGTCCATGTTGGGAGGAAAAAAAATAATAAAAGCCAGTCTTATCTTCTCTCTTATTAATGCACCGGGCACTGTCAAAGCTACCTATAGGTAGGATCTCTGTGGATGAAGGCGCTTCTTTGTTGTCTTCCTGGCACTACAGCCAGGCATTAGGGCATCTGGATATTTGTTTACAAAACTGGGACTTTCTAATTACACTTTTGGATTTAGCTGCCTAAAGTCTCCTAAATCCTAGATCCATGTTTCTTTTCCCACCTAACCCTACAACTGTATTCAGGTAAGTTTCTACATTTTGCTGAAAACTTAGCTGACACAGATCTTTTAATAACCGTAGCTATGACATTTAAGAAATGATCCAAACTAAAACTTTCAATCTCTGTAAAGGACACTATTAATATTCACAGACAATGTGAAAAGGGGCTATCTGGTGATGCCTACCACAGAGAAAATAACTGTTTTCTATCCTACAGCAGCACCGCATTACAGAATCTGATATTTTGTTGTCTGTTTAATAACAGTTTAATTCTTATGTTATTTCAAAGCTAACCAACAATTAAAAAGTATCAATTTCCCAAGCTTTGCAGCACCTCCCACACTTAGAGAAAAAAGGCCCCAGACATTACAATTCCAAACAAATGGAAGATATATTTCAGTAGTTAAAAGGTAATGCACCTCAGCCATGAGAAAAACAATTAATTCCCAAAGAAAGGGGTTTTTTTTGTTTTTTGTTTTTTGTTTTTTTTACTATTAAGAAAAAATGAAGTGTGTTTTAAAGCTAGAATATAAAACATATTTTACTAAAAAGGTCAGGTTCCAGCCAATGCCTTCCATATGTGTGCAACATTCAAAATAATTAGCATACAAACACCATTATTTATCTAAGTAGCAATTTCAACTTCTGCTTTCATATTATGTAAATTTTTGCCCAGTTCTCAAGAATTTTCAACTGTTTCAATAACACTTATTATAAAAAAAAAGTAGAAAATAGATACACCATATGAGTCCAGAAAATAAAAACATAACAAAAATAATTTAATAAATGATGCTTTCTGCAGCTCTCATTTCTATTGCAGTTTCTGGTTGAACTTTAAAATGTTATAAAAAAATATGTATTCCAAGTTTTGTCTTTATATTTGACATTAAAAAAGATTATTACCTTTTCAAATTGATTTGCTTTTAATCAGAAAAAGACCTTTCCACACAAAGGTTACAATAAGATTCATATTAGTCAAGCAAGCACATGTTTCATGCTGTTCTTATTCTGGCAAAGACAAAAAAAAAAAAGTCCATTGCAAGCAACTGTAACCCTTGACACTTGATCTGTTCATGATTTTTTCAAACAACTGAAAGAAATAATAAAAGAGAAAAACAAAATTTGGATGTTTGAACTTGTAATTGAAAGGATGACTAGTAAATATAAATAACTGAGAATTTTTAATAAAAATAGTTGAAAAAATGTGCTCTCAATCTCTGAACAGATTGTTAGGAAAGCACCTAGAAATTACTGCTACATCTGCTGTCTCCCTTAGTGTGATGCATCCATAAATCCAAGCAGGTGCCTCATAAGCCTTTCTTCAACAAGCAATGTGGACTACCAAGGCCAGAAATATATAGCCGCTATACGTGCTTCTCTTCTACAAGTCATAATGTAGAATGAGAATTTGCAACACTTTTGCCTACCAGCACCCAAAGGCTGAATTACTAACAACTCTCTGAGTTAGAGCAGAGTTCACTTTCAGGGTTACCTGGATTCATTCACAAGACTTTTGAATGTCATGATGATCTAAACACATTTTCTGTTTTATGGCTGGCCAATAGAGTTAGTCCAAATTTGAAAAGGCCAGACTGTACCTACCCTGACCACAGTCAGAAATTCCCACAGCACTTTGTATGAACTAACATAAAATGCATGTATGTTGCATCAAATAAGTAAAGTTCTTCATTTCTCCACACACAAAGAGAACCACAGAATCACAGAATCACAGAATGGCCCGGGTTGGAAGGGACCTCAAGGATCATGAATCTCCAACCCCCCTGCCACAGGCAGGGCCACCAACCTCCCCATTTAATACTAGACCAGGCTGCCCAGGGCCCGATCCAACCTGTCCTTGAACACCTCCAGGGACAGGGCATCCACAACCTCTCTGGGCAGCCTGTTCCAACTAATTTTAAAGTAATGTGATATTTTCCATTTAAAAAAAAAAATGAATAATTTTTTATATCAAACAATGTCTAGTATCACTATTTCTCTCACTCTGCAATCATCTCTACTGCTATTAAACAAATTGTCGTGGTAGATAAACTATTCTGTGTAATCTGTAGGCCTAGAACTATTTTTATTTTAATTGGTTAACAGCATAAAAATGTTTGTGATTCCATGAAAGTTTTATATCCATGTAACAGTGTGATCTGGCCAATATTTTATAAAGTGTCTGAGGATCTGACAGGATAAAATTAAGTATAAAATTTGTTTAGATTATTAAGCATTTTAAGTTTAACTTTTCTCTTAGCTTTACAGTTTAAAGAGGTATTATTTAGCTTCATGAGCCCAGTTGATTGAATAGCGAAAAGTTAAATAACCTGAATAATGCCAATACCCTAGCTAATTAGCAAAGGTTCCTTATTGGGATGACAAATGACTGCTGTGCTTTAAGCATTACTATTAATTATAATGTTAGCTGAATATTTGTGATCACTTCAAAGTTAACCTTTGTATACTCAGGAGATTTTTCTTTATGAGAGAGTCACTCAGAACCTCAGAGAGAAACTAATTACTGAACAAATGATAAGTGCAGTAGGCACAGAAATGAATTCTTTGTTTACTGCTTCATGCCTCTACAATGTAATTTGCATTACAATTATAATTTATATTGTAAAAAGAAAAGTATATGGTTTAGGTGTAATAATAGTATTTCAGAATAACACTGATCTTTCATTAGTGCTGTCTATTCCCTGGCCGTGCAAGGTGAGAGAGAGCCTCAGATAGTTTTTTGACAAGTAACGAACTTTTCAGTGTCTCTTGGCAGAGCACAAGTTTAAATTCACACATCAGGAAGCATGGGGAGAAATACTGAAAATGAAGTTTATTGAGTTCCAGTTTAGCTGCCTGCTTCACACGTTTGACAAAAATCTGTATCTGACATTCACTTGCTGCACTTTAGTGTACAATGCATTGATTAACAATGTCATCCTCTCAAAGAAATAATCAAGGCCATCCTATTACTACAATACTATTTTTATGTAACGAAGTCAAGTAAATCCATGCAATTGTTACCATATGTTATGCAATAAATATATATATATATATTTAATGTATAAATATATAAAAATAAATATACTTTAAAAATAAAAAGACACTATTAGGATTTAAAACTCTAGGAAAAAAACATTATGAGTTTCTCCTTGCTAACTTGACCCATAGTCCAGTTATTACGAGCCCAAGAATTATCTTTGCACATCTCAAAAATTAGCTGAAAGGTTGTTTAACACCTTGATTCTCTTACTATGCATCTTATTTTCTTACTTTCTCCTTTCTATGCTAGACAACGTGGTTTCTTATAATTTCATTCTAATTTTCTGATAGAGACAGGAGACAAAAAACTAAAAAACAAAATGTGGGAGGTGTAAGATCACATATCTGTTGCTTGGACAGAAAGTATTTTTATCACGATCATTTTTTAGCAGATATTAACATACTGAGAATTCTTGACTACGGTCTAGTTGGTGGCATCAATTTCTGCTGGCTATTCACAGAAAATCTGGCATTTTCTGCTCGGTGTTAACCAAGAGGGGTTTTTTAGAAATTAAACTTAGAATTTTTGTATTTCTAGTGAAAGAGAAGTGGCATAAACAATCAAACCAAGTTATCTATGCTCCATTTACATCAACTAAACAGTGATCAACTCTTGCGGGAATCATTTGTGTCACTTGGAGAAACATATCTCAGAGAAGTGCAATAATTCACATTCTGCCTCTGTATCTTCATTATCTATTAAGGAATCTAAGGAAATTAGCAAGATACATAAATGAATTTTAGGAGGCTATTTTGAAAGAGAATGGTGAAAATGATCTGTTATAAATGTTTCTGAAATCTCCTTGACATAATAAAATACTTAATTTCCAGTGAATCCTTAATTAAATTTCCTGAACCTAAAAATGTAAGGTAAAATTGTTAATCATGCAATAGCTTCTCCTCCTCCTTCTATTTTCACCTCTGATTTACTTAGCCTGTACTTCCTGAAAATTTACTGTTCATTGTCATCTTCCAAGAGTGAAAAAACCCAGTCTGTAAATGAATTGTAAAAACAACAGCTGTAAGTCAATCTCCTAGATCCAAATAAAGCACATAATAGCTTTATGTGCTTTTTCAAAAAATTTGAGCAATCAAAGACTTGCAATTATTTTAGATTCAGTCCCAAACCAAATATTTTCTTTTATCTCAGCATAGCTAACACTTTCACTTGAAGAACACTAGCCTGACTAAACCATTTATGTGGTAGATTTTGCACAAGAACTTCCTGATCCAAATTTCCATAGTTGAAGATCTCCTTGAAATAAATATTTATTGCAGAGGGTTTTGCCAAACCTTTGCTCTCTGAACTTCAACTGACCACGTAAGAGTCCATACAAATATTTTTCCAACCTCTTATAGTAAACCCTTGATAAATATCACAACCAAAAGCTCCAATCATTAAAAACAAAACAAGAAAGACCTAGAAGAGATCAAGGGCTTTTAAGAAACAATCATATCAGACTACATGGCACTTGAGGACAGAAACTTTCACCTTCCTAAGAGTACGCTGAACATAAATCAACTAGATTGTTTCAGTTTGCAGCAAAGTAAAAGAGATAGGTCACAAGGGCAGAGAGTTCAGAAATACTGTTAGAATAGTGCTGATTCTCTGAGAAACCAAAGTTGAAAAGTGTTGTGTAGCTACAAAACCTTAATATCTTTTACTCAAAATGGGAACAGGTACAACATTACAAATTTAATGGATTATATTATTATTGTCATCTAATAACCTTCCTAAAATAACTTTTCCTTTCCAGTAATCTTCAAAGTGTTTCCATTCAGCTGGAGTAACTTATGCATATTTTCTTCAAGTCAAAGCTTCTTTCACAATATTTTGATTATTCTTTCTTCTTCCACATATCTGATGTTTCTAATTTAGCTTGTTAAACCAGGAATGAAACTAATTAGTTGGTGGAATCAACTGATGTGCAATTTAATGTAATTTGTGGTTTTATTTTAAGGATATCTGCTGATATATCTCCTGAACCTTAATTGGGCCACTGGAGAGGTTAATTAAAACTTTGTAGATTAATTAAGCAAATTCCATCCATTTTTCTCTAATTTAGTAATTCTCAGTTAGTTTAATTCTAACAGTCACACTAATGTGTCTATAATGTTTCATTTTTTTAAATTAAAAAAAAAAAGTCTCAAAAACTTAAGTTGTTACGGAAAAATGTTCCTTCACTTCGAAGCCTAAAAAGATGAAAAACTTCTTTTAGTTTAGATTTCATCATGCTAAGTGCTGTTGACTCTTATTTTTCCTCTCTGCCTTTTTTTCTACAGTGGATATATACATACTTCCATACATATTTTCAAGTTTACAACCAACAGAGATGGCATTAATACAATGAGCTCATTGCTGGACTTCCCAAGTGAGAGAGACTGTTAAGTTCTTCTGATCATTCTGCTTTGGAATATGTTTTAGGGAGCTACAGAAACACCTCCTACGTTCTGTCTCTGGGATGAAAGCAAGCATGAATGATGCAGCTCCATCTTAATACATTTTAAAACACAAAAATGCTAGCCAATATTGAATGTAATGTTATCAGTGCAATGCATAAATGCATTAATGTTCCTGTATATCTGTCTCTACTGGAAATATCCTGTGAAATATATCATACTTAGAATCACATTTATATTTCTATATCAAGTAAGTGCCTCAATAGCATATTTACTAATCTGTAAGATCCAGATCATCTTCCCTGCCAATTTCCACTCCTGTTCATATTACAGTTAATCCTCTATGAGTACTAGATTCAACAAATGCCTGAGGCATCTGAAGACACCCTGCACTGAGCCAAAATTCTTAGTTAAAAGGTTAAACTCCTTAGTTGACACCAAGAAGAGATTAAAAGACTAAAATGAGATCCGAAGTGAGCAGTATAATGAGCAGGATACAGATAAGAACTGCTGAGAACAGAGATGTTTTTTAAATGACAGCCCTCATGCTTTTGCTGGGAGGTGCTATAAACTACTGGCTAGGGGTATAATCCCCTAGAAATGGTAATAATTTTTTTTATAAAGAGCTAGATTTCAGTCTTCCTCTTGTGACACACAGTTTTGTGGGAAGGATATGATGCTGTTCTTCTACTAGAAGAAGGCCATTGCCAATGCAGCCACACTGGGGTTAGTTTGGTCTCCAGTTGTTTTGCAGAGCTGTGCAGCAAAGTGTTCACTATTCTTTGAGCCAGAGAAAAACAAGCCATGTATGAGGAAGAGTAACAACATGAGATTGTTCAATATGGTATTCCTCCAGGGAATGAATCCAGGTGTCCCCATGCACACACACCCCTAAGAGCTTTGATAGTTTATATACGTATCTTAAAAAAAAAAAAAAAAAGCCACTTAGGCATTTCACTATTTTTGTCAATTGCTTGTCTCAGCTAGTGTTAGCACGCACGACGTGGAGATATTTCAATAAAAGAAAAACTGGTATTTTTTTCACAAAGTAGATTCAAAGTTGCTCAGCAAAACCAAAATGAAGGCACTCCAGGGAGTGCTAATATCCCAAAAATGAAATGATGTAGTTGTGGTACTTTTGGGGTTACATAAGATTACACCCATTTACCTTTCAGTTGACTCTCACCGTGAGTGTTTAAATCTCTGTGTGTCAGGTCCTTGGTTTTTTTGTTGTTTTTTTTTTACTTTATGTTAGAATTGGTCTTTTCGTATGTGCTTAGACTATCTTTTCTATTAACAATGAGCCATTAAAAAAAATCAGGCAGCTTCAGAGGAGTATTAATTGTACAAAGTACAATTGTTTAAACATTGATCAAGACTCATCCCAAAACCAATCCTTAAATTACTCCACTGATAACTTCTTTCCGTCTAAACTGGAACAAAGAGAAAGTCCTAATGAGTGCTAATTGTAAGGTCAAAGTTGTTATTTCAGGGCATTTTAGTTCAGTCTTAAAGAAAATGTTTAATTTCTAACATGAATGCACTGATTTGGGTTTTTTTCAGTACATTTTGTGTACTGAAATATACACGTAGTGTAGTCTTTAAGAACATTTTATTTCACTTCTGGATTCCTAGATACTATTTCAAACAGAAAGCAACAACATACCAGAAAAAAATTGAATCTAATTTCAAGACTTAAGCTTTTGTTTAATTGCTCAGTTTTTATGTTTTGGTTTTTTTCAGCTCTATTCTTTCAGTACGTTTGCAGAGAGAAGATATGCTTCTTCCCACAGGGTGGCAGAAGCAATTGGTCCTTTTAATGCTGCAAAATAAAAGGTGAAAAGATGTGCAAAACTGTCAGAAATGGTGAAAGGAAGTTTTTTTCAGTTAGCTGACCCAAATAAATACCAGCTATCTGTTATTCAGCATGGAAATTAGATGATTCTAACCACCAAAATAGTGAGACTGAAAGAAATCCTCTGATAGAAAGAAGGAGCTGAGTAAGATTATAAACAGCTCAATGACCACCACAAAAACAACTGTCATCTTTCTCCCTACTGTGTTGTTCTTAGTCAGAATTGTAAAATGATCTCATCAGAATGGCCATGAACTTTACAGTCCCAGATGTTCTCTCTGCCACTGAGACAGATGTTAATGTTCCTACATTACCAAATGTTGTCTTGGGAGCAGGAAAGATCCAACTCCATTAGAACATGAGAAACCTCATTAAAATCTTTCTTTTGCATGTTGTCGTAAGAGTGACTTGCTGCAGCAGCATAGCTCCAAGGAGACTTATGTCCAGTTTGTGAGAAGTGGTAAGGTAACTGCAAGTGTCATATCGGCTCATTAGAAGGTATTTAAAGTTACAGTATGGAACCATCTTCCTCAGAGACCGAGGGGACAAGATTTGGTTTGCTTTTTTGACAGTGACTTAAAATATGAGATTTCTCACTCCCTCGTTGACTTATGCAGGAGTCCTCAAATGGATTTTACTGGCTATCCCTAATCTTAAAGAAAAACTCATGCTACAATCAGTGTTCAGCACTACAAGAGAAATGTAAGAGAGTGATATGCCTTCTGACATGAGAATGGCTCTCTTTATTGTTTTCCAGCATCATCCAGCTAAAAATTTTCATTTTGTATTATCTTGATTACACAAGATATTATCTTTAACTATAATTTATAAAGACTCTTCTTCTTTCTGCAACAATAATCTGTTGTGCTATGTACGTGCACATACAAACTTGAGCAAGTTCACTACAGCCTATAGAGAACACTACCATCAGAGATGGGTATGGAGGGTATGGATGGCAGCACAAGAGAGCAACTGAGCATCTGAGCCTCTGAGGATGGCTGTTCAGCAAATTCAGGAAATAAATCAGAGGATCCTGTTGATTTGGCAGAAAAAAGCAGAGTCTCAGTATTATAATTGTTGCATACTCTGCTTTCATCAGTGGTCTCTCTGAGAAGCTGCCTGTCCTCTCTTTCCTCATCCATAGAAGAAACTTCAATCAGCTCTGGTTTGGTTTGATCTTTTACATGGGAGGGCTGTACAGTGAAAGAGGCCTGAGCTTATAACCTGGACATGGGAAAAAACAGTTTGAAAAAGCTGGGTATTTTTTTGGTTTGTTGTTGTTCTTTTTTGTTTTTTCTGTAGTTAATTTGCTCACTGATTTTACTTAGGATCTAAAATACATATTGCAAATACTGGTTCTCTTTTTCCCTTTCATTTCTTACTGTCCTCTCCTCAAACACCAATTTTTAATGTAGGTTTTTAAATTCAGAGTAAAAAAAAAAAGATAAAATGTATTAAATCAAATACACATGGAAGATAACAGAGTTCTCAGTGTAATCTTGACCTATGATGTGATTTAACTGAGAAAAAATATTAAAAACTTGCATTTTGCCATTATTAAGTTTATTTACATAGTAAGATAATACACATCAATTGCAATGTTATGCACGTTAAAAAAAAAAAAAAAAAAAAAGAGCTGAGGCTGTGATTGTGCTCCCAACTATGATTCTGAAGCCACCATAAAAAGTGAAGTTCTATTAAGATATAATGTAAACAAATGGGGTTTTGGAAGCTGTTCTTCATGACTGCTTGATCTTATTTTAGTTGATTTCTTACATTTGATATCTGAAAAATCTTTCCAGTTGTAGTTCTTTTTTTTTGAGAAATGCACTGGAAGAAGTATGTGAAATCATAGTGGTATTAAAAATCAATAGGAAAGAAAAGAAAGAGACGACTTTATAAATTTTCATTTATAAATCACACACTTGACCCATGGAGAAACCTAACACAGCCTCTCACACAACAGGACCTCTTTGATAGATCTGATTCCAAAAAGGTTTTTTCCTGTTTTGAAAATTTTTGATATATGACATTTGATATTCACTAGAATTCTGGCTATGTGGGAATAGAGGTTTTGCTGAAATAATTAGTCAATATTTCAAAGACCAAAGCTTCACAAGATGGTCATTTATTTATAGTCTTCTAACTGTATAAATGAAGGAGATATTTCTTGGACTTACCTGTTTGTACAATCAAGTAGTCCTTCATCGTGCAAAAATCCCATAGTTGGCAAAACAGTTTTCACCTGAGAAATAGCCTCTTCGTCAGTAGGCCAGATTGTGGAATTGCTTGTTTCTTTTCTTCAAAAAATTGGTGCTCCATATTTCAATTCTTCAAATTTTCAAATTTTTCTCATGTTCAAATGTGTGTCAGTTCTGCTCATATTTTATATTTTTTTAAGTAAATGGGTGATTCATCATCAAGACATACTCCTCTATATGACTCATTCATCTCTGCACGTAGCCCTAATCACTCATGAGCTTCAAGTAGAATAGCATTAGCTATAGTAAAAAGCAAGAATTATTTGCACCTATGCTGTTTGAACGTACAAAATCAACATACGTAGTTTTTCCTTTCTATTAATTTTGGGGAAATTTTGTTTTTTAATTTATTTTTAAATGAAATCATTATTAATGTGAAGATGAGCATTCAAACACAAAGATATTTCTATGTTGGTAAGACTTTGGATTGACCATTATTTCTAAGAACTAAAACGAATTTTCCTAATGTTCTTTATATTATCTAGAAATATTAAAATTTGGGGTTATTTCATCCTCTGTTTGCATATGTAATACAGCATATGCAATCCTTTAGAAAATATGTTCCACTGAAATGAGAAATTCTCTAAATCCATTAACTTTTAATCATATAAGTACTTAAATTTCAGCTCTTTGAATTCATTCAAGTTAGGTAACGTCTTCAAAAATTTAAGAGAGCCCAACACAAAGCACTCTGGGGTAATGGGAAAATATTGGGAAAGTCAGACATAGTTTTGTAAGGTTGATCCTCTTTTACAGAAATAAAGAATGAGGTTGAGGTTGGAAGGGGATTCTGTAGGTCATTTTGTCCGATCTTCGCCATGACCAACCCATGCAGGGGTCACCAGCAGGTTGTTGGCTAAGACCATGTCCAGGTGGCTTTTCAGTATCTCCAAGGAAGGAAACCCTACAACTTCCTTAGGCAACATGTGCAAGGGCTTTTACCCTCACAGTGCAAATCTTTTCCTGATGTTCAGATAGAACTACCTGGGTTTCAGTTCATACCATTGCCTCTTGTTTTTTCAGTGGACACTACAACTAAGAGTCTGGCTCCACCTCCTTTAAACTCTCAGATATTTGTACACATTGATGGTATCACTCCGAGCCTTCTCTTCTCTGGGTTACAGAGTCCCAGCTGCCGCAGTCTTTCTACGTGTATAAGATGCTCTAGCATCCGGTATTTCTAGGAATAATGCTTAGGAAGTCAGGAAGTTCTTTTCAAGGATAAATAATTATGTAAAAATAATACAGACATAATTGGGGAGAGTAAGGAAGAAGATGGTTGGTTGCTAGAAATTCTATTCTGAGGACAATCAATGCTATTTGCTGATTTAGATTATATCTCTAACAATTTTGATAGAAAAGAAGTAACAAGATACAAAGAATGGAAAAGTTTAAACACTGATTTTTGTTGGCATTTCTTAAGCAAAATAAGCTCATTTTAGAAATGCTGATTTCTTTGTCTACTATCAGAATGCAAGTTATAAAGTTAAAAACAACAACAAAAATGACTTCAAAATTTCAAGCTACCAATTGCATAAGGTGAAGAAATGGGGTCACATTAAGAAAAAAAAAAAAGGGGGGTGGGGGGTATGTGTATATGCAACCAAATGGCCAAGCTTATTTCCTTTCCCTTTCCTCTCATATCCTCTCTCATCCTCCCCTCTTTCCTTTCCTTTCCTTTTCCCTTTTTCCTCTCTTCCCCTTCCCTTTCCTTTCCCATTCTATTTCCATTTCCATGTTATCACTTATTGAAAAATCTAGTTTATTTCCAGAAGTCTTTTAAAAGGTTGGTATAGTAGCCTGGTTTATCTATTATTCTCCAAAAAACAGAAGAATATCAGCACATTTTTGTCAAAACTGTGTTTAGCAAGGTAAGTACTGTTAACATTTGAGAGTTCTGTGAAAGCCCCATGAACATTATCCTATGTACTCCCATTAAGTGCTTTGATAAAGACTGTGCATCCATAAACTCTCAGTTTCCTAAGACAAATAACTACAATGGAAATGAAATATTTTCAATTCACTGTTAATCACATCTAGATTTTTTTTATAGCCAACTGTATTTCTAACTAAAACATGCGCAATACTGTCCCAAATAAAATAACACAGATCTGAATTTAAAAAAAAAAAATGATGACAGAAAGGTAGTATTTTATAGGAGCTAAGAAGGAAGAGGTAATCTTAATTTATCCCCAGTATGGGTGAGTCTATACTTTCCAAGTTTTATTTATCATCCATAAGAGGTTGGAGTACCTCTCCTGTGAAGAAAGGTTGAGGGAACTGGGCTTGTTTAGCTTGGAGAAGAGAAGGCTACAGAGAGACCTCATTGTGGCCTTCCAGAACCTGAAGGGAGAGTATAAGCAGGAGGGGCAATGGCTATTTACAAGGGTGGATAGTGATAGGACAAGGGGGAATGGTTTTAAACTGAGACAAGGGAGATTTAGGTTAGATATTAGGAAGAAGTTTTTCATACAGATGGAAGTGAAGCACTGGAACAGGTTGCCCAAGAAGGTTGTGGATGCCCCATCCCTGGAGGCATTCAAGGCCAGGCTGGATGTGGCTCTGGGCAGGCTGGTCTAGTGGTTGGCGACCCTGCCCATGGCAGGGGAGTTGAAACTAGATGATCATTGTGGCCCTTTTCAACCCAGGCCATTCTACAATTTTATGATGAATAATTTTCAAGGTTGGTTTTGAAAAGCTAAGTATAGGAATTGCCTCTTTAAATGCTACAGGTTTCTTCAGTAGTTTGTAGAATTTTTATAAAATTAATAAAGTAAGGAGGTTTGGTTAAGAAAAAGAAGTTACAATCTGCAGGTGCAAAAAAATAATGATTTTAAGCTGTGCAATTGTAATTACATGGTTCAAAGTACTGAAAAACTGAAAAAGTGTAAGAAAATTATATGGTGGTTTAACACCACCGTAGGTAGCTAAGCTCTACCTCACATTCTCCCATTTCCCATTCTCAAAAAGAAGAGGAAGAGAAAATATGATGAAAAAAAGTTCAAGGGCTGAGATAAGGACAGGGACATAGCTCACCAATTACCGTCACAGGCAAAATAGACTCATCGTAAGGAGATAAATGTAATTTACTGCCTGTTACTAACAGACTACAGCAGTGAGAACTAAAAGCAAACTAAAAACCCTTTCTCCTCCTCTACCCTCTTCTATCTCCTCCTCCCAGGCATCACAGGGGAACAGAGGACAGGGGCTGTAGCCAGCCCCTAATGCTTCATTTCTGCCATTCCTCCAAGGTCATTCTGCTTCTGCTCCGAGTGGTCCCTCCCATAGGATGCCATCCTTTCCAAACTGATCCTGTATGAGTTTCCCACAGGCTGCAGCTCTCCCAGCACTGCTCCAACACGGCTCCATATTACGAGACCCACCTTCAGGAATTACTCCAGCTCTGTCCCCACATGTGGCAGCTCCCTCAGCCCACCTTCCTACTGGGGGACCCTCCCCACAGGCTGCAGCTCTGGCTCAGGCTGCTCCTGTGGGGTGTCTCAATGGCCTGCGGCCTTCAGGTCTTATCCACTGCTGCAGCATGGGCTCCTCCATGGCTGCACCCTCCTGTTTTCTGTGCCCCTTTTCCCACCCACAAAAACCCTTGCCACATAAGCCTAATACAAATTATAGCTTTGTTTAATGATGATTATAAATTTCACAGATCTTGTTCACAAGTATCTTGCAAATTCTAAAACTGTAAAACCTTCTGTTCAAGTTTCTAGCAGCTCTCAAACAAACTTCTGTAAACTGAATGTTTAGTTCAGGAAGGACCTCACAGAACAAGTACATAATCCATTGAAAAATAGAAATGCTCTTAACTCGAGAAATGAATATGCTAAATTCATCACCTAAAAAAAGGACAAGACCAGGTATCCTTCAGAACATTTATCTTTTTGAATAAAATATTAAAGACTGCCATTTTATGCATGCAAAGTTGGTTAAAATAACTACAGATACAGCTTTGATTGGTAATAGCAGTTACTATCCATTAAAAATGTAGGCTCAATTTTTGGAACTGATTGAGTTTCTCTTTAGTTGTAACACAGTTAGACAGGCTACAATGCATTTATTTCAAGTTTAGTTTCCTGCTCTTGATTTTTCTCAGCTTTTACAAGGAGAGATTGTCACTGGGTTACCTGGACCAGTCTATGCCCGTGACAGGGACAGTGGGCCCAAGGGCCCCCCTTTCCCAGCCCCCCCACCCCCCAAAAAAAAATGGGAAGGGAAAGGGAAAGGAAAGAAAATGAACAGACCTCTAGGGAGGTAAACTTATTTTACTAACTATAATATAATACAATCTAATTAAGATGGATAAATCAAACAAAGTGGAGGGAGAGAGTTATCGGGGCACTTGCCTCTTCGTCGGTCGAGAGAGAAGAGACCACCCCAAGCCCATCCCTCTGTGACATGCAGGGACAGGTACCCAGATTAGAGTGTTAACAGTTTAATTCCCAATGCACTACATGATGTTATGATGTGGAATACTGAAAACCAAAATCACAAAACCATGACAGAGATGTTTAGGTATAAACTTCCCTCCCACCCGAACTGTACATTTTCATCAAATGTCATACATTTCATATGCGTTGGTCACATTATTCTTCAGCAAAGCCAGAGCAGACACTTTTTGTAGCTCTCCATTCAGTAGCTGTGTGAAACTCTAACCACTGCTGAAAACAGCATAAGTTTTTTTTCAGGAATTTGGATAGTTTTTACTTAAATCACATACTTCTTCCACGGTAAAAATAAAATAAGGAAATAAAAAAAGCAATACTGCTAACTTCCATGAGAGACTGTGTAGTTAGAAATCCCCTGTAGGACTTGCACATAAGGAATAAAAGGTAATTGCTCCAAAGGCTTAGATAGTTTTACTTAATGACTTTTTAAAATAGTAATTATTGACTCAGTTAATAACCCTGACTTCAGAGGTGCTTTGGCCAGCTATGAAAATAAAGAGGAATGTAAAGGATTTTTTAAATGCCATGACTAGACTAAAGGAATCAGTTTGGTCGATTGTGTAAATGTTTTGCATAAATAATATTGACTTAGGACACATTTCCCCCTGGAGATGTATTACATTTTTGAAGTCATTTCAACATAGAAAACATCAAAAAGTTACTGCAGGTGAATAACTTTCACTTACATACAACTGTGCTGAAAAGCCTAACTACAAAACAGAGGAAATTTAAAACAACACAGTTTAATCGTACAGAAAAATACTTCTAAGAATTTATCATTAATTGCATAATGGAAAAATTATCACAAACATTTTTAAGCTTTTAGGTTACAAAATGAGAAAAGATATTGATACAAAATATATTTTTTTCGTTTTAGAAAAAAAAAAGAAAAAAACAAACCATAATTCTATTTTTCTGTGTCATACAGTTAATTCACTGCAAGATCTCTTCCTATTTCTGAGGCTTCCCTTGTTTTTCTGTTGATGGTGGTGGTTAGTAAAGTGCAGCATTTCAGAGGACCAAAGGAAATGCTCATTCCCTGCCACAGCTAGGGATACCCAAATTTGTAATCAGATGCCTGGAATCTGGAAACTGAATTTCTCAATTCTTTGAGGTAATTCAAGACTCTAATGCCCATAAGTATTGCAAATCTCAGCTAGTATCAATATAGATGTCCTTTGAGAATATAGCTACCATGAGAGTATCCCAACAAATACCCAGAATATCAAGTCTTTTGAGGGAAACTGACTTAATCCACAGCTGTGATTTANTAACACAGCCTCTCACACAACAGGACCTCTTTGATAGATCTGATTCCAAAAAGGTTTTTTCCTGTTTTGAAAATTTTTGATATATGACATTTGATATTCACTAGAATTCTGGCTATGTGGGAATAGAGGTTTTGCTGAAATAATTAGTCAATATTTCAAAGACCAAAGCTTCACAAGATGGTCATTTATTTATAGTCTTCTAACTGTATAAATGAAGGAGATATTTCTTGGACTTACCTGTTTGTACAATCAAGTAGTCCTTCATCGTGCAAAAATCCCATAGTTGGCAAAACAGTTTTCACCTGAGAAATAGCCTCTTCGTCAGTAGGCCAGATTGTGGAATTGCTTGTTTCTTTTCTTCAAAAAATTGGTGCTCCATATTTCAATTCTTCAAATTTTCAAATTTTTCTCATGTTCAAATGTGTGTCAGTTCTGCTCATATTTTATATTTTTTTAAGTAAATGGGTGATTCATCATCAAGACATACTCCTCTATATGACTCATTCATCTCTGCACGTAGCCCTAATCACTCATGAGCTTCAAGTAGAATAGCATTAGCTATAGTAAAAAGCAAGAATTATTTGCACCTATGCTGTTTGAACGTACAAAATCAACATACGTAGTTTTTCCTTTCTATTAATTTTGGGGAAATTTTGTTTTTTAATTTATTTTTAAATGAAATCATTATTAATGTGAAGATGAGCATTCAAACACAAAGATATTTCTATGTTGGTAAGACTTTGGATTGACCATTATTTCTAAGAACTAAAACGAATTTTCCTAATGTTCTTTATATTATCTAGAAATATTAAAATTTGGGGTTATTTCATCCTCTGTTTGCATATGTAATACAGCATATGCAATCCTTTAGAAAATATGTTCCACTGAAATGAGAAATTCTCTAAATCCATTAACTTTTAATCATATAAGTACTTAAATTTCAGCTCTTTGAATTCATTCAAGTTAGGTAACGTCTTCAAAAATTTAAGAGAGCCCAACACAAAGCACTCTGGGGTAATGGGAAAATATTGGGAAAGTCAGACATAGTTTTGTAAGGTTGATCCTCTTTTACAGAAATAAAGAATGAGGTTGAGGTTGGAAGGGGATTCTGTAGGTCATTTTGTCCGATCTTCGCCATGACCAACCCATGCAGGGGTCACCAGCAGGTTGTTGGCTAAGACCATGTCCAGGTGGCTTTTCAGTATCTCCAAGGAAGGAAACCCTACAACTTCCTTAGGCAACATGTGCAAGGGCTTTTACCCTCACAGTGCAAATCTTTTCCTGATGTTCAGATAGAACTACCTGGGTTTCAGTTCATACCATTGCCTCTTGTTTTTTCAGTGGACACTACAACTAAGAGTCTGGCTCCACCTCCTTTAAACTCTCAGATATTTGTACACATTGATGGTATCACTCCGAGCCTTCTCTTCTCTGGGTTACAGAGTCCCAGCTGCCGCAGTCTTTCTACGTGTATAAGATGCTCTAGCATCCGGTATTTCTAGGAATAATGCTTAGGAAGTCAGGAAGTTCTTTTCAAGGATAAATAATTATGTAAAAATAATACAGACATAATTGGGGAGAGTAAGGAAGAAGATGGTTGGTTGCTAGAAATTCTATTCTGAGGACAATCAATGCTATTTGCTGATTTAGATTATATCTCTAACAATTTTGATAGAAAAGAAGTAACAAGATACAAAGAATGGAAAAGTTTAAACACTGATTTTTGTTGGCATTTCTTAAGCAAAATAAGCTCATTTTAGAAATGCTGATTTCTTTGTCTACTATCAGAATGCAAGTTATAAAGTTAAAAACAACAACAAAAATGACTTCAAAATTTCAAGCTACCAATTGCATAAGGTGAAGAAATGGGGTCACATTAAGAAAAAAAAAAAAGGGGGGTGGGGGGTATGTGTATATGCAACCAAATGGCCAAGCTTATTTCCTTTCCCTTTCCTCTCATATCCTCTCTCATCCTCCCCTCTTTCCTTTCCTTTCCTTTTCCCTTTTTCCTCTCTTCCCCTTCCCTTTCCTTTCCCATTCTATTTCCATTTCCATGTTATCACTTATTGAAAAATCTAGTTTATTTCCAGAAGTCTTTTAAAAGGTTGGTATAGTAGCCTGGTTTATCTATTATTCTCCAAAAAACAGAAGAATATCAGCACATTTTTGTCAAAACTGTGTTTAGCAAGGTAAGTACTGTTAACATTTGAGAGTTCTGTGAAAGCCCCATGAACATTATCCTATGTACTCCCATTAAGTGCTTTGATAAAGACTGTGCATCCATAAACTCTCAGTTTCCTAAGACAAATAACTACAATGGAAATGAAATATTTTCAATTCACTGTTAATCACATCTAGATTTTTTTTATAGCCAACTGTATTTCTAACTAAAACATGCGCAATACTGTCCCAAATAAAATAACACAGATCTGAATTTAAAAAAAAAAAATGATGACAGAAAGGTAGTATTTTATAGGAGCTAAGAAGGAAGAGGTAATCTTAATTTATCCCCAGTATGGGTGAGTCTATACTTTCCAAGTTTTATTTATCATCCATAAGAGGTTGGAGTACCTCTCCTGTGAAGAAAGGTTGAGGGAACTGGGCTTGTTTAGCTTGGAGAAGAGAAGGCTACAGAGAGACCTCATTGTGGCCTTCCAGAACCTGAAGGGAGAGTATAAGCAGGAGGGGCAATGGCTATTTACAAGGGTGGATAGTGATAGGACAAGGGGGAATGGTTTTAAACTGAGACAAGGGAGATTTAGGTTAGATATTAGGAAGAAGTTTTTCATACAGATGGAAGTGAAGCACTGGAACAGGTTGCCCAAGAAGGTTGTGGATGCCCCATCCCTGGAGGCATTCAAGGCCAGGCTGGATGTGGCTCTGGGCAGGCTGGTCTAGTGGTTGGCGACCCTGCCCATGGCAGGGGAGTTGAAACTAGATGATCATTGTGGCCCTTTTCAACCCAGGCCATTCTACAATTTTATGATGAATAATTTTCAAGGTTGGTTTTGAAAAGCTAAGTATAGGAATTGCCTCTTTAAATGCTACAGGTTTCTTCAGTAGTTTGTAGAATTTTTATAAAATTAATAAAGTAAGGAGGTTTGGTTAAGAAAAAGAAGTTACAATCTGCAGGTGCAAAAAAATAATGATTTTAAGCTGTGCAATTGTAATTACATGGTTCAAAGTACTGAAAAACTGAAAAAGTGTAAGAAAATTATATGGTGGTTTAACACCACCGTAGGTAGCTAAGCTCTACCTCACATTCTCCCATTTCCCATTCTCAAAAAGAAGAGGAAGAGAAAATATGATGAAAAAAAGTTCAAGGGCTGAGATAAGGACAGGGACATAGCTCACCAATTACCGTCACAGGCAAAATAGACTCATCGTAAGGAGATAAATGTAATTTACTGCCTGTTACTAACAGACTACAGCAGTGAGAACTAAAAGCAAACTAAAAACCCTTTCTCCTCCTCTACCCTCTTCTATCTCCTCCTCCCAGGCATCACAGGGGAACAGAGGACAGGGGCTGTAGCCAGCCCCTAATGCTTCATTTCTGCCATTCCTCCAAGGTCATTCTGCTTCTGCTCCGAGTGGTCCCTCCCATAGGATGCCATCCTTTCCAAACTGATCCTGTATGAGTTTCCCACAGGCTGCAGCTCTCCCAGCACTGCTCCAACACGGCTCCATATTACGAGACCCACCTTCAGGAATTACTCCAGCTCTGTCCCCACATGTGGCAGCTCCCTCAGCCCACCTTCCTACTGGGGGACCCTCCCCACAGGCTGCAGCTCTGGCTCAGGCTGCTCCTGTGGGGTGTCTCAATGGCCTGCGGCCTTCAGGTCTTATCCACTGCTGCAGCATGGGCTCCTCCATGGCTGCACCCTCCTGTTTTCTGTGCCCCTTTTCCCACCCACAAAAACCCTTGCCACATAAGCCTAATACAAATTATAGCTTTGTTTAATGATGATTATAAATTTCACAGATCTTGTTCACAAGTATCTTGCAAATTCTAAAACTGTAAAACCTTCTGTTCAAGTTTCTAGCAGCTCTCAAACAAACTTCTGTAAACTGAATGTTTAGTTCAGGAAGGACCTCACAGAACAAGTACATAATCCATTGAAAAATAGAAATGCTCTTAACTCGAGAAATGAATATGCTAAATTCATCACCTAAAAAAAGGACAAGACCAGGTATCCTTCAGAACATTTATCTTTTTGAATAAAATATTAAAGACTGCCATTTTATGCATGCAAAGTTGGTTAAAATAACTACAGATACAGCTTTGATTGGTAATAGCAGTTACTATCCATTAAAAATGTAGGCTCAATTTTTGGAACTGATTGAGTTTCTCTTTAGTTGTAACACAGTTAGACAGGCTACAATGCATTTATTTCAAGTTTAGTTTCCTGCTCTTGATTTTTCTCAGCTTTTACAAGGAGAGATTGTCACTGGGTTACCTGGACCAGTCTATGCCCGTGACAGGGACAGTGGGCCCAAGGGCCCCCCTTTCCCAGCCCCCCCACCCCCCAAAAAAAAATGGGAAGGGAAAGGGAAAGGAAAGAAAATGAACAGACCTCTAGGGAGGTAAACTTATTTTACTAACTATAATATAATACAATCTAATTAAGATGGATAAATCAAACAAAGTGGAGGGAGAGAGTTATCGGGGCACTTGCCTCTTCGTCGGTCGAGAGAGAAGAGACCACCCCAAGCCCATCCCTCTGTGACATGCAGGGACAGGTACCCAGATTAGAGTGTTAACAGTTTAATTCCCAATGCACTACATGATGTTATGATGTGGAATACTGAAAACCAAAATCACAAAACCATGACAGAGATGTTTAGGTATAAACTTCCCTCCCACCCGAACTGTACATTTTCATCAAATGTCATACATTTCATATGCGTTGGTCAGATTATTCTTCAGCAAAGCCAGAGCAGACACTTTTTGTAGCTCTCCATTCAGTAGCTGTGTGAAACTCTAACCACTGCTGAAAACAGCATAAGTTTTTTTTCAGGAATTTGGATAGTTTTTACTTAAATCACATACTTCTTCCACGGTAAAAATAAAATAAGGAAATAAAAAAAGCAATACTGCTAACTTCCATGAGAGACTGTGTAGTTAGAAATCCCCTGTAGGACTTGCACATAAGGAATAAAAGGTAATTGCTCCAAAGGCTTAGATAGTTTTACTTAATGACTTTTTAAAATAGTAATTATTGACTCAGTTAATAACCCTGACTTCAGAGGTGCTTTGGCCAGCTATGAAAATAAAGAGGAATGTAAAGGATTTTTTAAATGCCATGACTAGACTAAAGGAATCAGTTTGGTCGATTGTGTAAATGTTTTGCATACATAATATTGACTTAGGACACATTTCCCCCTGGAGATGTATTACATTTTTGAAGTCATTTCAACATAGAAAACATCAAAAAGTTACTGCAGGTGAATAACTTTCACTTACATACAACTGTGCTGAAAAGCCTAACTACAAAACAGAGGAAATTTAAAACAACACAGTTTAATCGTACAGAAAAATACTTCTAAGAATTTATCATTAATTGCATACTGGAAAAATTATCACAAACATTTTTAAGCTTTTAGGTTACAAAATGAGAAAAGATATTGATACAAAATATATTTTTTTCGTTTTAGAAAAAAAAAAAGAAAAAAACAAACCATAATTCTATTTTTCTGTGTCATACAGTTAATTCACTGCAAGATCTCTTCCTATTTCTGAGGCTTCCCTTGTTTTTCTGTTGATGGTGGTGGTTAGTAAAGTGCAGCATTTCAGAGGACCAAAGGAAATGCTCATTCCCTGCCACAGCTAGGGATACCCAAATTTGTAATCAGATGCCTGGAATCTGGAAACTGAATTTCTCAATTCTTTGAGGTAATTCAAGACTCTAATGCCCATAAGTATTGCAAATCTCAGCTAGTATCAATATAGATGTCCTTTGAGAATATAGCTACCATGAGAGTATCCCAACAAATACCCAGAATATCAAGTCTTTTGAGGGAAACTGACTTAATCCACAGCTGTGATTTAAAAAAAAAAAAAAAAAAAAAAAAAAAAAAAAAAACCTAGGTAAAGGACCTGATTATTTCTTCAAGGAGGCATAACTTCCTCTCTCAAAATAGGTGGGTTTCGTATTTGTCTCTTTTTTGCACCTTCAAATACATAATTTCAGGAAAACTAAGTGTTCTTGGCATTTGTGTCTATCTATGATAGCTGCACTTAACAAGAAGGAACAGATCAACTCGCAAAAAAATGAAAGATAGTGAAATTAACTAATAAAGAGATTTTGCTCTCATATAGATATTGTTATATATAACTCTAAATAAAACATGCCTAATATTATAACTATCACTCTGATGAATGATCTGCAACTGAAATTATCTATTAAATAATAGAAAGTGATACAGTCTACATTTCAATGTACATTTTAAGCTGAGTGTTGTTATTACCATCAGTTATGCAAACACAAACTGAAATCACATGACAAGATTTATTCATTCTTAGGTCTCACATTCGAAGATCTTTCTAACCCAAAAAGCATTTAGACTCTTTGTTATAAGAAGTTATAGGTAAGAGATAGGTAAGATGAGCAAAAAATAGATGAAATGTTGAAGATAGAAGCATACTGTGAGATTGAATTTGATGTAAAAGAAAATTGAAAGTCAATGAATGGATTAAAAAACTAGAATGAAATATGGTCAATATAGCAAGAAAAGAAGTAATCCTGGTGCAGTATATTTGGTAGACTAGAATATGGAATAAATTTGGGCTTTACAGTATATTAGAGTAAAAATAGCTGTGAATCAGAATAGTTAGACTAAACTCACCTGCCAAATTTAGGTATGGACACAGGTACAGATTTGAGGTCCCAGTCCTGAAATGGTTGGTGGTAGCAGCCAATGTGAGCATGTATTTTTGAGGAAATATTTACACATGTCCATGGAGACCGAGAAATTCTATTTCAAATATGTGACCTGAGCCTCAGTACAATCTTTAGTTAAGACATGACATGAGCAATTTAGCATCAGAAGTTTAGCTTGGCAGTAGAACAATTTGTCACCAGGTTTCTGAAGAATCGGGGGAAAGAAAATCTTAGGTTTCATCATTGTCAGAAAGATTCTGTTGACAATATCTCCCATTTTCACCTGTTTCTAAGAAATATGTTACCAGGCTGTCATTATAAGTCATTCAACATGCTATTGAGAAATATGACGTAAGTCATATAAAAATATAAAATAAAAATGACATAAGTCTCAATCTCAGAACTCTTTAATCAGGTTCCTAGAAATGTCATAATATAGATAGTGTTATTTTGCACCTAGTTTTTAATTAATTCTTTAAGCTTGAAGATACGCCTTTAAAGATATTTGTACTTTATTTCTAATGTTATACTATTTTCTCTTGATGTGAGTCAATCAAACATACATCAAGAGATGTATTTTACTGTATTTTAAGTAGTTCTACAGCAACAAAGCCAGACTTAAAGATTTGTTCGTTCACCAGGATTGCCACTGTTTTTACTGTTACTGTATCAGCATACAAAAAGTAGATTGCAAGAAAAAAAAAAAATTAAAAAAAAAAAGTAGCCTATAGTGTTGCAGTTGTGTAAGAGGAATCATTTATTACCATGACATTAATCTGTAACTTAATAGTGTAGCTCTGCATAGCTTAGGTGTGCAGGAGATCTAGGTTATAACAAGCAATAGCGATGTAAGTCTAAATGCAAATTCAAACAAATAGCATCCTATAGCAAAGAAGAACATAAAGGATTATTTTTTCCACAAAATCCAAATGCTTTATCCCTAAACAAGGTGAAGGAGGAAATGAATTAACAGTCCTTTTTCATGCAAATGCATGATGAGAATATCAGAGAATAACGGACCAAACAGCTCTAAAACAGCTTCTGGGAGCTGAAGGACTGCCATTAGACAGGTACATTATTTAGAGGATCCTGCAGGAGATGAAACAAAAAGTTTAGTCTTAACCAGTTTTTGTGAGACACTTGCAGCCAATCAAGCATCTTCTTCCTTCATCCCCTGTCACCTTCAATTTTGAATATAATCTCCAACTCATCATCCCGCACCAGAGTTGAGCTCATGGAAAATCATTGTATCTATCATTGTCCTAATGCCTTCTGCATATGAGCACTGTCAAAGCACATCCTTCAGGATTTGCATTTCATGCAAAAGCATTTCTTAGCGCTTTTTGCTTCATGCTCGCTTGTTCAATAGAGAAACCACAATGGTGAGCATACAGGAGCAGAAGGCATTCAGTGGTAGTCACCCTCACACCTGCTGAATGTTTTAGCTGAAAGCAAACAGCACTTCACTGGAACTTTTGTCCTTACCAACTAATGTTCCAAACTAACTCTGTTAGTTCTTGAAGACGATGTTGACTACCTTTACAGTCCAATGGTTAAGATTGTAATACAGCCTTCTCTTTTGAGGAGAAACATCTATGAGACCAAAATTCACTGGGAACTGAACCTAATGTTCACATATCACTAATGCGCCTTTTCTCAGATACATCAGATATTGTTTTAAGCTTTCAGCTCATACCCACTTTTGACAGTGTCAGCTGTTTACGGGCTGGTTCGGCCCAGTTCCATGACTAGCAGGGTGGAGGGATCCGCAGATCCGTGCCTCCAGAAAAGGGGATAAGGGAAAAAGAGTAGTGAGATGGACCCCAAAACAAAACAGCGGCAACAATCTGAGGAGAAACAAACAAATTTACTAAATATAGTATCAGAATGCAAGATAACACACTATGATACAATATAATTAGAATTTAAGCTAGTAAATCAAATATAATGAGAGAGAGTGTCCAAAAGGTGGAAAGGCCTCACCATAACGCTGAGGTGAGAAACGCAGTCAGGTTGAGCAGCAGGGAGGAGAGAAAGCTGAAAAAAGGGCAGGTCAGGTGATCTACGAAAGCTTATATCCCCTCTCTGAACACAAAGTCCTCTGGGGTATGTAGTTCTTCTCTTCCAGACAGGTGCACGGAACTGGAGCATTAACTCTTTAACTCCCAGTGCACTACATGATGTTATGATGTGGAATACCAATAACCAAAAATCATAAAACCATGACAGACAGGCACTGAGAAATCTATTCTGTATTCTGAGATCTCCAGTCTATAAGTATCAATTTACAGTTACAGGCGGTCATTATCCTTGGCTACCAGAAAGCCTAAGGCCATTATGTATTAGAAACAGAAAGATGTAGAGAAAAGAGACAGGAGGATAGAATTCAAAGTACAAATAAAGATTAGGAATGGGAATGTGATTACCATTAAATTAAGAAAATTAAGAAAAAATCTGACAATTCAAGAAATAAGATCATGGGAGTAAAAAAAAAAAAAAAAAAAGAATATTTATACTGCAGAAAATCAAAGCTATTTTGTCCTAATGTTTTTCACTAACAGTGATTTATTTTTTCATCAGAAAACACTATTGTCTTGGTGTAATAGGGAAAAAGTTGCATGTCTGAAAATACAGTATAAAAACAGAACAGAATGGATAAATCTAACCTTATAAAAGGGATAAATAGAAATTTGGATAAGAGAATGAACAATGAAAGCAGAAAGTTTAGGAAATAGACGAAGAAAAAAAANATAAACTCTCAGTTTCCTAAGACAAATAACTACAATGGAAATGAAATATTTTCAATTCACTGTTAATCACATCTAGATTTTTTTTATAGCCAACTGTATTTCTAACTAAAACATGCGCAATACTGTCCCAAATAAAATAACACAGATCTGAATTTAAAAAAAAAAAAAAATGATGACAGAAAGGTAGTATTTTATAGGAGCTAAGAAGGAAGAGGTAATCTTAATTTATCCCCAGTATGGGTGAGTCTATACTTTCCAAGTTTTATTTATCATCCATAAGAGGTTGGAGTACCTCTCCTGTGAAGAAAGGTTGAGGGAACTGGGCTTGTTTAGCTTGGAGAAGAGAAGGCTACAGAGAGACCTCATTGTGGCCTTCCAGAACCTGAAGGGAGAGTATAAGCAGGAGGGGCAATGGCTATTTACAAGGGTGGATAGTGAAAGGACAAGGGGGAATGGTTTTAAACTGAGACAAGGGAGATTTAGGTTAGATATTAGGAAGAAGTTTTTCATACAGATGGAAGTGAAGCACTGGAACAGGTTGCCCAAGAAGGTTGTGGATGCCCCATCCCTGGAGGCATTCAAGGCCAGGCTGGATGTGGCTCTGGGCAGGCTGGTCTAGTGGTTGGCGACCCTGCCCATGGCAGGGGAGTTGAAACTAGATGATCATTGTGGCCCTTTTCAACCCAGGCCATTCTACAATTTTATGATGAATAATTTTAAAGGTTGGTTTTGAAAAGCTAAGTATAGGAATTGCCTCTTTAAATGCTACAGGTTTCTTCAGTAGTTTGTAGAATTTTTATAAAATTAATAAAGTAAGGAAGTTTGGTTAAGAAAAAGAAGTTACAATCTGCAGGTGCAAAAAAATAATGATTTTAAGCTGTGCAATTGTAATTACATGGTTCAAAGTACTGAAAAACTGAAAAAGTGTAAGAAAATTAAATGGTGGTTTAACACCACCGTAGGTAGCTAAGCTCTACCTCACATTCTCCCATTTCCCATTCTCAAAAAGAAGAGGAAGAGAAAATATGATGAAAAAAAGTTCAAGGGCTGAGATAAGGACAGGGACATAGCTCACCAATTACCGTCACAGGCAAAATAGACTCATCGTAAGGAGATAAATGTAATTTACTGCCTGTTACTAACAGACTACAGCAGTGAGAACTAAAAGCAAACTAAAAACCCTTTCTCCTCCTCTACCCTCTTCTATCTCCTCCTCCCAGGCATCACAGGGGAACAGAGGACAGGGGCTGTAGCCAGCCCCTAATGCTTCATTTCTGCCATTCCTCCAAGGTCATTCTGCTTCTGCTCCGAGTGGTCCCTCCCATAGGATGCTATCCTTTCCAAACTGATCCTGTATGAGTTTCCCACAGGCTGCAGCTCTCCCAGCACTGCTCCAACACGGCTCCATATTACGAGACCCACCTTCAGGAATTACTCCAGCTCTGTCCCCACATGTGGCAGCTCCCTCAGCCCACCTTCCTACTGGGGGACCCTCCCCACAGGCTGCAGCTCTGGCTCAGGCTGCTCCTGTGGGGTGTCTCAATGGCCTGCGGCCTTCAGGTCTTATCCACTGCTGCAGCATGGGCTCCTCCATGGCTGCACCCTCCTGTTTTCTGTGCCCCTTTTCCCACCCACAAAAACCCTTGCCACATAAGCCTAATACAAATTATAGCTTTGTTTAATGATGATTATAAATTTCACAGATCTTGTTCACAAGTATCTTGCAAATTCTAAAACTGTAAAACCTTCTGTTCAAGTTTCTAGCAGCTCTCAAACAAACTTCTGTAAACTGAATGTTTAGTTCAGGAAGGACCTCACAGAACAAGTACATAATCCATTGAAAAATAGAAATGCTCTTAACTCGAGAAATGAATATGCTAAATTCATCACCTAAAAAAAGGACAAGACCAGGTATCCTTCAGAACATTTATCTTTTTGAATAAAATATTAAAGACTGACATTTTATGCATGCAAAGTTGGTTAAAATAACTACAGATACAGCTTTGATTGGTAATAGCAGTTACTATCCATTAAAAATGTAGGCTCAATTTTTGGAACTGATTGAGTTTCTCTTTAGTTGTAACACAGTTAGACAGGCTACAATGCATTTATTTCAAGTTTAGTTTCCTGCTCTTGATTTTTCTCAGCTTTTACAAGGAGAGATTGTCACTGGGTTACCTGGACCAGTCTATGCCCGTGACAGGGACAGTGGGCCCAAGGGCCCCCCTTTCCCAGCCCCCCCACCCCCCAAAAAAAAATGGGAAGGGAAAGGGAAAGGAAAGAAAATGAACAGACCTCTAGGGAGGTAAACTTATTTTACTAACTATAATATAATACAATCTAATTAAGATGGATAAATCAAACAAAGTGGAGGGAGAGAGTTATCGGGGCACTTGCCTCTTCGTCGGTCGAGAGAGAAGAGACCACCCCAAGCCCATCCCTCTGTGACATGCAGGGACAGGTACCCAGATTAGAGTGTTAACAGTTTAATTCCCAATGCACTACATGATGTTATGATGTGGAATACTGAAAACCAAAATCACAAAACCATGACAGAGATGTTTAGGTATAAACTTCCCTCCCACCCGAACTGTACATTTTCATCAAATGTCATACATTTCATATGCGTTGGTCAGATTATTCTTCAGCAAAGCCAGAGCAGACACTTTTTGTAGCTCTCCATTCAGTAGCTGTGTGAAACTCTAACCACTGCTGAAAACAGCATAAGTTTTTTTTCAGGAATTTGGATAGTTTTTACTTAAATCACATACTTCTTCCACGGTAAAAATAAAATAAGGAAATAAAAAAAGCAATACTGCTAACTTCCATGAGAGACTGTGTAGTTAGAAATCCCCTGTAGGACTTGCACATAAGGAATAAAAGGTAATTGCTCCAAAGGCTTAGATAGTTTTACTTAATGACTTTTTAAAATAGTAATTATTGACTCAGTTAATAACCCTGACTTCAGAGGTGCTTTGGCCAGCTATGAAAATAAAGAGGAATGTAAAGGATTTTTTAAATGCCATGACTAGACTAAAGGAATCAGTTTGGTCGATTGTGTAAATGTTTTGCATACATAATATTGACTTAGGACACATTTCCCCCTGGAGATGTATTACATTTTTGAAGTCATTTCAACATAGAAAACATCAAAAAGTTACTGCAGGTGAATAACTTTCACTTACATACAACTGTGCTGAAAAGCCTAACTACAAAACAGAGGAAATTTAAAACAACACAGTTTAATCGTACAGAAAAATACTTCTAAGAATTTATCATTAATTGCATACTGGAAAAATTATCACAAACATTTTTAAGCTTTTAGGTTACAAAATGAGAAAAGATATTGATACAAAATATATTTTTTTCGTTTTAGAAAAAAAAAAAGAAAAAAACAAACCATAATTCTATTTTTCTGTGTCATACAGTTAATTCACTGCAAGATCTCTTCCTATTTCTGAGGCTTCCCTTGTTTTTCTGTTGATGGTGGTGGTTAGTAAAGTGCAGCATTTCAGAGGACCAAAGGAAATGCTCATTCCCTGCCACAGCTAGGGATACCCAAATTTGTAATCAGATGCCTGGAATCTGGAAACTGAATTTCTCAATTCTTTGAGGTAATTCAAGACTCTAATGCCCATAAGTATTGCAAATCTCAGCTAGTATCAATATAGATGTCCTTTGAGAATATAGCTACCATGAGAGTATCCCAACAAATACCCAGAATATCAAGTCTTTTGAGGGAAACTGACTTAATCCACAGCTGTGATTTAAAAAAAAAAAAAAAAAAAAAAAAAAAAAAAA
>JACDJE010000454.1:557320-573660 GCA_016647715.1 Pavo muticus
AAAAAAAAAAAAAAAAAAAGAATATTTATACTGCAGAAAATCAAAGCTATTTTGTCCTAATGTTTTTCACTAACAGTGATTTATTTTTTCATCAGAAAACACTATTGTCTTGGTGTAATAGGGAAAAAGTTGCATGTCTGAAAATACAGTATAAAAACAGAACAGAATGGATAAATCTAACCTTATAAAAGGGATAAATAGAAATTTGGATAAGAGAATGAACAATGAAAGCAGAAAGTTTAGGAAATAGACGAAGAAAAAAAAAAAAAACAGCCAAAGTCTATAAGTCAGGAAACAGCTTTAGTTATCTGTTTTAATTTTGTGTTTAGAATAAGCAAGATTTATTTTAGATTAATTTATATCTCCTTTTCTTTGACAAACCCCTCAATTAGTCTGTCAGTAATTAGTTTAGTCAATGATTCTAAGCAAATATCAAGGAATTTTTTCATATAGGTAACCAAGTGTATGGAAGACAAGGCTTTTGTGTGCCTTGAGGAAGGAAGGGATCTTCAAATAGTAGATTTAAAGTTTCCTCATCCTGATACCAGTAACTCACTGCACTGCAGAATGTCTAAAACAAAGGCATGCTGACAGTGAAACAAGGGAAGCTCAGCCTCCACAGGGCAATGAACATGGCATCTAAAATGATGGAAATAAGGCTCAGAAAACATAGTTCAGAAACAGCTACATAACTATTCTTCACGTTGAATGGGCAGCCCTTTTTCTGTTTCCCTAAAAGTGCAAGAAGTAGAAATATAATAAGCAAAGAGATGAGTAGATGAATTTTAACTCTTACCTTGTAGCAATGTCGCGTGTTGCATTAAATATGTTATATGTAAACAAAGCCTCAAAATAAGACATGTATGCTACCAAGCCTCTTTAAAGAATTTTTAAAATGCCTTTTTTAAAAAAAAAATCATAAGCTCTCCTTATACAATCTGTCAAGAACTGCCCAGGCAAACAATAACAGTTCCAGTTTCTCGAGTCTGAATTCCGAATGCTGTGCACTCAGATAGAAATCTGATAATAGTATTTTCAGTTTAGGTCCATCATATTTCTAACAGTAAATGCACGGAAAGTGATAAGCCACTGAGGAGTGAAAGATTTTGTCACCATCCCATTGTATGTCACAGTGCTTTGATATCTGATTGAAGTTGAGAGTTATTATTTAATCGCTGTATTCTAAAAAACAGAGAAGGGCACCTACAGTCAATTTCATGCACTTTTTGTTTTTGTGTTTCACATTAAATTGTAAGTAAGTGCATGGATAAGGAGAAAATAAATAACATTACCATCAGCAGTACAGATAAAGGTTATAAGGAGAGGAAATGTGCATTCAGAGAAGTAATCCTGAATAATTTATTCAACATACCAAATGAAAGTACATAACAAATGAAAATAAAACACTTAATGACCAATTAATAAAATATTCCATTAATATCCATTCATTAGAAAAGGAAGAAGGGAAGTTTAACAATTCCACTTCATAAGAATGTTTAGCCCCACTTGTTAGCAAGTATAATCAGTTTATGTGTTGTGTCCTCAGGAGTAAGAAATGGAAATTTAAGGAAAAAATGGAAAGAATTTCCTTCTCAGTACAAGGAGAAGGCTACCAACAACAGCCAGTTTTAAAGAGACTACTTCTGTGGTCACCCTCTACCAAACAAACAAATCTACATCAGTCAAAACTGGAATTTGATGAGTAGGTTATAGGTATAGATTAGTTAAATTTCAAAAATTTGTGTAGGTGTCTGCTGATGAGGTGGAATTACTGGTTTTGACCAGACACCTAACTGATTTTTGTATTTCCAAAGTAAGAAGGGAAAAATCACCACCTTAGTCTTCCTACCAATGTCAATTTTTTTCCCCATAGCCTCTGTACTCAGCACATAGATCTGAAATATTTACTCTTGCAATAATCTCAAATCTCTGTCGCAAATTCTGTTTAATTCTGACCCTCTGCCAGAGGAACTTTGTAGTGCTGATGCTCATCGGTTTACTGAGGAACTCCTCATAAGAATGGAATGCAGTTGTTAAACACAGTTAGTCAAGTCTGAATTGTACTTTTGGCTAAATCTTCATTGCTGGTGCTGATGAACTGAGGCCTATACTAAAGCAATTCAAGCTTCTTTACTTCAGACTATATTTTAAGTGGCCCTGTGAACTAACTCCCCTTCATGGCTTGGGTGCTGAAAAATGAGCTCCAACCTGATTATTCAGAGAAGCACTCAAAAGTCTAATTTCTTACAGTCCACAACCTTGACAAGAAGATTGCCTCATAGCTCCTGACTTAATGATGCTAAAATTATCTTTCACATTGTGAGCTTGGAACTAGCAATGCATTGAGCAGTGTTCACCCAGCGCTCAGAGGTGCATGAAACATGGCAACCCTTCACTATCCATGTACACCTCTGAAGACCCGGACTCCTAAAAATGGTCAGGAATCAGCAGTACTGGATTGAACAAGCAATAGGGAAACTGTTTTCCTTAACTTACATAGATTCTCAGCTCCATGGGTACCTACAGCTGACACTGGCTTTGGGAAACTGCATGAATATGGGGAAGTCTAGACAGTTTTTGGATGTTCAGTAGCCACTTAGGGATAGCAAAAGGAGTTCCACTCTTTTTCATCATGTATTATCAATGCAAGGAAACTCTAGGATGATTCTTCTTTAATATATTTTAAATGCCTTCAAATTTTTCTACTGAGAGGACTTTTCTTTGAGAATCAAAATAAATTAATTTTCAAAGACTAACTTTTCTGCAACATGAAAATTCCCTCTCCACACCACTTCAATGGCAATCCAATGGCACAGGTGCCTGACTCATCATCCTGATTTGCAGCTTTTATCAGCATCTCGCATGCGTATCTCAGAAGATTAATGAATACTTAAGAAACTGTCTGAAATTTTTAAAACAGTTTTCACAGAGTCCACAAGGACAGAATGTGCCTAGTTTGAAAGGAGCATGAGGAAACTGAACTTTTACTTTTTTTTCTAGAGAAATTAAAAGCTGCAGATCAGGAGAAGAGGGAAGCAACTGACAGGAAAATTAAGTTCACAGAATAAATAATATAATAACTGTTATTTTAAGCCCAGCAAGAACGAAATGAAAATGTATTAAATGGGAGTGATGTTTCTCAATTAATCTCACCTTATTTCCTGTTGACAAAAAAATTTGTCATTACATCAAGGGTTCCTGAGATGAATTCATTTATTAAAATAATATTTCATCTAACTAAATTCTGCCCTGTGGACTGATTACCAGCATTACATCTGGAGTATTTCATATCTCCACAGAGAAATCTTAATTGGATATATCAGTCATTTGGTACATTCTTCTTCCCTGTCTGGATTATTTTAGCTTTTCAACTGACAGATTTATGGTGAGTATGAATAAATTCAGAGAAGAATTTAAAAAAAAATCAAAGTCAGTGTTGAGAATGAATGAGAACAGAAGGTAATGCATCTATACAAAGAAAGAGAGGAAGATACACATACATTGATAACAATGATATTCCATGCATTCACTCCCACATCCATAATGTTTCCAACCTATTGGCACAGTCTTCCTCTTGTGCCTCCAAAGAGACCTGAGTAATCATGAATATTTTAAGGTCAGCTGCACAGAGTCTAGCTCTGCCCCTAGCTCCCAGAAGCCACGAACCATTAGTTTGATTCAAGATCAGATCAGTCTCTCACATCTAATTATTCAGGCAGGATGGCAAGTGAAAAACAGAAAAGTGTCCACCACTATGAAACTAGAGATTCAACCAAATAGAAATCAGTTATTTATTATTTTCAACTATTTTAATGATGGAAGTAAATGTTGTGTTGATTATCTAAGAAAAGTAATAAGCTCCTAGTTGAGGAAAATAACCGTAATCCAGGCCTAAGGGTATACTGAAACACTAAAGAAAAAGCTGACTTGCTCTACACAGTTTTTCAGGCTTTCTCAATGGCAAGACAAATCATCATCACACTTGACGAGTAGAATTCTGCTACTCATCTAGCATGTGTCTGCTGTGTAAAGAGGCTCCTCTAATGATGTCAAACAACACTCATTTCTAGCCTTTTTTAATACTTTTTTATTCATCAGGTTAGTTTTATAGCACTTTAGCGGAATGGAAACTACCAGTTAATTAAGCTTCCGGTGACTTGAGGCATGTACATTTTCCTAAACATCCATTTTTCTGGCAGCATGGAAAATGCCAGCATTCCAATTACTATTTCGTTTGTAACTGGAGTATCAAGGTATGGTTATAAGAATGATATAAGTCAGCTATGCCTGATAGTTTAATTGTACAGACCTAAAATATGCTTAGCGATACTTGTCTCCCAAATCCTCATGCATCTGAACTTTAATATTCAGTTATCTTTCATGAAGTATAAAATAACTTAGCCAATGTTTTGCATGAAAAATAAATGAATTACTGGTGATGACAGTCACAAAGAAATAAATTAAAATTAAATTACACACTACTAAGGAGGGCACTGGGTATTATAAACTACCATGGTAAATCCAAATGGCAATTCAAACCAAAGCTTAGTGGTTGAATGTTTTCGTCAGGCTTGTCACACAGGTCCATTTCTGGCCCTGCTGGTGGCAGTGAACCAGAATTTTACCCATTATACCTGTTAAGATTGGCATTGATTCTATTTCTTTAGAACAGCTCCCATGGAAAGCAAGTGACTTCTCTTTTGAGGACATCCAGATATAAAAACTCTGTTGATTCATTAGAGCTTTCCTGATTTATGAAACACCCTAGAGGCTTTGATCTCCTCAGAATCAATTCCTCATTCACACCTAGGACAGCAGAAAGCTCCTGGCCTTCCAGGAAGATGAGACAGCTGCAGTGAAAAATCCTTAAACACTTCAGCCTAACCCTGTATGAGATGTATACATAGATTTAAACAAGTACATATAACCATAGAAAAGTACCTAAGCCTACAACTAAGATTTCATTCAAATAAAAATAAGTAGCTTCCTATACAGATTTTAGAGTGGGATCATCCCCAAGATAAACACAAAAGTGAAGAAAAACAACTGTGTATTAAGTTGTTTTCTAACAAGTTAAAAGAAGCAGAAACAGTTAAGGTCCCCTACAGTATCTGACAGCTGAATCCATCCTGCCTGTGCAAAATTAAAATAAGGATGCAGTGCTCAAGTTCTCTACTTGCTTGGAAGCTGATTTTCAAGCCATGAAGTCTTAGCAGAGCCTTAGCAGAGTCATTCCAGCATTGTTACTATTGACAGTAAAGCGGATTAAGCTTTCTTGGCAACTGACAGTCTCTGTACTCCAGGATATTTTGCTTTCCCCACTAATCAGCTCCCCCTTTCACTGGGAAGCTCTCCCAAATCTGCAGGGTGATTTGGCTCTCAGCTCCATTCTGCCAGGGGAGTTGAGAGCACAGGTCCAATTCCCCACTTAANTATTTCCTATCTCTTTTCTATCGCCCATCTTCCCTTCCCCATATCCCTAAGCAACTAGGATTTGTAATAAACTGGTTGGACCAACATTTGAACCGTTGTTTCTTAATCTCACATCGGGTATACATACATTAAAAGAACCTCATCTCCCTCCTATAAATTGGAGCAAGACAAATGATTAGTAACAATATGCAGAATTGTCTAGTTACAGATGGTTTGATTACAATTATTTTAGGAAAGAACAACTTAAAATGATCATTTATGAGTCCAGAGTCATTGTTGAAGAACAAACATCTACTGTCAGTATTCCTGGTCTCTGTGGAACTAACAGCTGATTTTAGAATGAATAAACAGAGTAGATGGTCAGTAGATTGAATACATCATGTAGATGAAAAAAATACATTACAGCTGAAAATATTTTTCATTACTACATGTTTATTAACCCCAAATTAAATATGCTTTAATGACTACATTTGCTTGATCACAGCATAATTTCACAAGCTACTAGTCACTTAGTTATTGACTGAATTCAAACACTTTTTCTAAATTAAGGTAAAATATTGTCATTGGGAACAACTTGAGAGAGTTGAAAGAAACAACAAGGTCCTAAAAAACTTCAGAATTATGGCAGAATCTAAGAATATGGAGTACGTAACAGAAGTTCCACCTCCTGAGCTAAAATTACTATCCTCATGATTGCACGCCTGCATCTATGCTATATATTTAAAGCAGGCTGTAACTAACAGAAACATAAGTGCCAATGACAGCAAAAAAAGTCTCCACATCTTTGTCACAATCCATTACTATCACAGATGTGTGTTTGATATACAAAAAAAATTCAGTAACATCTTGTTTTACTATCTTCCATAATTCCAGAAACACTTTTTCCTTCTCTTTTGTGTAGCTACTGAATATGTAGGTAAGGAGTTGAGGATAAACTTTTTTTTTTTTTTTTTTTTGACATTTCATATGTTATGATACAATAGGAAACAAAAATAGTTATAATTGAGTGTTAATTATAGTGTAATTCAAATTTACTTATAACAAATATTTTACCATGATTGAGTTTTACAGTTTAGCCTACTAAAAGTGAAATTATGAAAAAAAAAAAATTGTTTGTATAGTTTATTTATTTGGAGAATAAGAACTCATGAGCCATTTCCAGTTTGTAATCTCTATGCATTAGCATAGACTTATAACTGGTTTTAAACTTCTATCCCTTGAAAGAAGGATATGTTTTCAAACAGAAGAAACCATTTTTGTAGAACTAAAGAAAAACAGAAAGACTGCTCTTAAATCACCACAAGTTTTCTCTGTTGAGTGCATCTTCCACTCTAGATTACTAGACTATTCTCAAAATATGCCTCAATTATTAAAAAGATGAATCAGAAGTTCAAGTAGTTTAAAGTATTTTAAAATCATTTACATTCAAATAACAAAGACGAAGTTTGGGGAATGCTATTTTTTTTTACTAACTGGTGTCTGAAAGTCTAAAACTAAAATAAGATTGTAACGTGCCTTTGAGATTTAACAGTATGTCAGCAGACATGCTGTGTAACTAGATCTGCTTTTCTAAACCAATGTCTAAACATAATAAATTGCAAGTTAATTTTAATATCATTCCAGAGTCCTGAGTTTTTAGACAAATATTAAATTTGAGGTAATAGTCTACATGCCTGCAATTGTAATTGCACATAAACAGATGTTGGCAGTTTTTTTGAGAAAAGGAAATTAGTTACAGATGGTTGGAGTGTTCAAAGTAGCTATATAATATTAAAATGCTAATTTGAAAAAAGAAGCATAGCATCAAAAATAATGATCTTCAAAATTTGACTGAAGAGACTAAAGACCTTACTTCTAGATACTAATATTCCTTTTTCCTACTCCACAAGCAAAATTTGCATCACCAGACTATTCATTCAACCATCGTGTAAACTTAGTTCAAAAATCAAAGGAAAATGTTTTTAACCTTTCTGTTGATATGTATACATATATGTACATGATTTCTTAGATGATTCTCTACCAAATCATTTCAAAATGAGACGAGCACACCACTCAGACTGCATTCCTTCTTGCTAAGTTCAAATAAAACTTTGAACCAAGGAAGCAGTAAATATTGTCTTTATTTTATAAGTTACCCTCCCCACTGTGAATAAGCAGTATTGCTGATAGCTTAATACTATTACTGATAATGTTAAGGAATATACTTCCAATTTGTGTTACATTTAACAATTTATTTTATGTTTCTTTGTTGGAGAAATGTGCTCAAATTAAAAATTAAAAAAAAAANTTGGCCAAAAGACATGTGGGCCCCTTTCCAAAGAAATAACAGGGGGTTTCTAGAGAGCTTATATTTCTCTATATAAAAAATGAATAGAAAGAAATTTAAAAATTTACAAAACTAAGTTAGGATCAGTGTGTAATTTTTAGCATACTGAGAAAAATACTGAGCCGGTGAACAAGAGCTTTTCATTGAAAAATCTGCTTAAAAAATATAATAATAATCACTCTTCAGTATTCTGATCCATATCATGAGCACTCACATACACTGATGATGCAAAGCAACTTACAAACTTGTCTAACTGAGGACAACTTTTTGTTAGGGGGTCCTAAAGATCTGGGATTATGGCCACTACATTTGATAAGGAAAACAGCAACCTGAATTACTGGAGCCATGTAGCCTATGAGAACTGTGGAAATCGGGCTCAAGTTAGAACAGATTTCTTTCAAAATACTTTCATTTTCCTTGTGGGAGTCAATCACCAATCCAAGATTCTTAGCAGAGGTCTAATACTGTTCTTTACTTCTACTTTGACTTTTTACTCCTTCAATGGATGAAGAGTGCAACAGTGCATGCTCGAATATCTCAAATAATCAGCACACTGTTGGTAGGTTCATTAGTTCTCCTTTGCTCCCCATCCCCTTTTTTCTTCACTCCTTTCTTCCCTCCTACTTCTCTCACAGAGCAGATAATAGTAGCAGCCTAAAAGCATTCAGCTGTCAGTTTGCCTTAATATATCTTCTTCAACCTTTAAGCCAGCTCATCGGAGCTCATATCATTATGAACTAGGTTTCTGCTGCAGTGCTTAATACACACACCCAGATTACCTCTCTTAACACCTTCTGTAAAATGGCATCTTGCTAAAGGGTACCTTTTAGGCTGCAGATATTCTCTTTATCATGCCCTTTTCTATATTGCACTGATTCCTGTTATCAGAAGTGTCTGTTTAAAATGATTTTGATTAGTAATACCTGATTCATCGCTACTCACTGCATAATTGAAGAATGTTATAATTTTATTAAAAATAATTATATAAAAATGTAAAATGTCAAAGATGACAATATTCAGCTTTTATCTCAAGTTAATATTTTATAACTAGACAGAGCTACAATAGGAGAAAAATGTTTATTTGCATTCTAATAGAATGAGAATCTATTTTCGAAACCTGCCACTATTTCATTGTAAAATAAGGCATGTCTGAATAGACCCTTTTCAGCATTTCTCAGACATTTCAGTTTTCTGTTAAATTACCATATCCATTTAATTTTCTCAGATGAGACCACAGTAGGATAGCAACATATAGCAAGGAGTTCACACACTGTGTTGTTCAGCAAGGAAGGTAATAACACTGTGGCAATACAATTCTTTTGCAAAGCTCAGAGAGATGTTGGCAGGGAAGAGAGTCTCTCATTCTCTTAAATGGTCAGACCTCAGTGAGCTATGACCAGGCTGACTACATTACTCTGCTTTTTAAAGGGAGGGGAGGAAGAAGAAGGGAGGAAATCCTGATTACATCTGCATCCTTATAATTGGCATACCTGAACAAAAATGAATTGATTCTGTTAATTCTTTTTTTTCTTCAGAAAAAGCTACATAAACAACATTCAAATGCAAATGTATTCTAACTGTATAGTCAAGGTACTATCTATACAGTACCTTTACCAGAGACGTCGTAACAATATTCATTCCCCTGAGAAAGAAACCAAAATGCTCAAATATAGTGTCAGTCCTTTAAAGACCACATCATTAAGAATCTAAGGATGCTCACTTCATATTGCTTTTAGTGTTACTTTTTTTTTTTTCCTTTCTCTCTCTCCAAAAAAAAATGATAGTTCTTCTGTGTTGTTTGCTTGTTTTTACAGGAATCATGCTAATAATAACTGGATAATAAAATAATGTTTCTTCATGTAATGAAAGGGAGCAATTCCATTCTGTTCCTGTAATTCTTCTAGTGTCATTTCAACAAATATATGTAGGGTAATAGTTACTGACCTACTGCATGTTATATATCATATGCAGCTTTTTCTTGTACCAATAATTAATATAAGGAGCTACATCTCAGTAGCGTGATCTTAGAAATTAATAACATCTAATATTTATTACCAGTGCAAATCTTTCAGCCTAATAAAGTGCAGTTCTAAGGGCAATTCAGAGACATGATTTGATGTCTGTCCCTTGCACACAGAGCAGCAAGATCAGTGCTCGCCAGGTCTTCACTCACAAGTGGTTACTGACCTAAAGGGACAACACTGTGATGAGTGCAGGAACAAAATATTTTTAGGACATTTCATCATTTAATAAACCATTGAAACATAGCTACCTGAAGTCATTTGTGACCTCCTACATGACATTAGTAATACACAGTAAATTTCAGGTATGATCTGAAATTAACAGTTTTCTCATTAAAGAAAAACAAAAGAACAATGACAGGGGAAGGAAAGGGAAAGGGAAGGGGAAGAATGAATACACCTGATCAGAACAAATGGGGAGAATAAAGAGAATTGTTCAATCTGTAAATCCCTTTCAGTTCCAGAAGTTTAAAAAAAAATTTTTTTTAAATCATATACCATGAATAGATCACCACTGAAAAGTCATCATATTCTTAATAACTACGATTAACTTAAACAAAATTCAGGGAACTCTTATTCTTGAATAAAGAACCTGCTCTGCTGAAAACTATGAAAAGAGAGCAGCAAAAAAATAAAAGTCACCGCCCTCGGATCAATCTAAATATACAACATAAGGATTAACAGAGACAGGCACACAAAATAGAAACATAGCATAGGCCAGCATTACAAAGGGTGGTAGCAGTATGAAATTCTAAACTGACATACTTTTGAAAATATTTTTAAGCATTTTTGACAAGAGTATTTTTAGGGTTAGTAGTGAATTTCAAAAATTTCTAGAAAGATACAGTGGGATATTTGTGCTAAATCAAAGCGCAGAAGATTAGGTATGAAATCACACCATAACGGAGCACAGCGGTGCCAAAACACAACGGAAAGGAAACAAGGTGGAAGTAACCAACTTCAAAAATGCACTGGAAAAGGATGACAGGTCATGTTTTTGTTGCTTTGATAGCTTAGAAACATAGCAAAAGCTATTTCCATATTACTGTTTTGATTAAACCAGTAAGATTTTATTTCAGTCAGAAAGAGATAGTGCTAAGTACATTGGTAAACATCAACTCCAGTATTTTCTTTGTCTGGGAAGAGATTACCAGCTTTGGGAATATGTTCAGTATGTATCATTGAATCCTCCCCAGCGGAATATCAGCTATGAGCTGGCTACTGAGAATGTTTCTTTGTGTTCAGTAGAACTCAGTACTGGGATACAGTATTTACACTGTGCAATTGGTCATCAAAATCTCATGACCTTGCCTGCTTCTTTAACTATATCTTTCTAATACTAATTTGTTGATACTGTTTCACACAGCATTTTCCTGGAGAAACTGGCTGATCATCGCTTGAATGGATGTACTGTTTACTAGGTGAAAAATTGGCTGGGTGGTGAAGCCAGAAAGGTGGCTGTGAAGAGTTAAATTCAACTGGTCACAAGCAGTGTTCCTCGGGGCTCAGTACTGGGATTGCTTTTTCAATATTTTTTTTATTAATCATATTGATGAGGGGATTGAGTGCACTCTCAGCAAATTTGCAGAAGACACGAAGTTGGGCAGGAGTGTTGATCTGCCTGAAGTTGGTAGGTTCTGTAGAGAGATCTCGATAGGCTAGATCAATGGGCTGGATCCAGTTGTATTGCATTCAACAAAGCTAAATGCTGGGTGCTGCACTTTGGTCATAATGACCACATGCAGTCATACAGACATGGGGAAGAGTGGTTTGAAAGTTGCCTGGCACAAAAGGACCTGGGGGTGCTGGTCAACAGGCGGCCAAACATGAGCCAGCCATGCGCCCAGGTAGTCAAGAAGGCCAACAGCAACCTGGCCTGCATCAGAAACACTGTGGCAAACAGGGCTAGGGAAGTGATGGTCACCTTGTAGGCAGCACTTGCGATACCACACCTCTAGTACTGTGTTCAGTTTGGGGTCCACTTCTGCAAGAAGGATATTATGTTGCTGGAGTGCATTCAGATAAGAGCAACTAAGCTGGGAAGGATCTGGAAAACAACACACATGAGGAGCAGCGAATGGAACGGGGATTGCTTAATCTGGAGAAGAGGAAGCTGAGGGGAGACTTAATAACTATTTACAGCTACCTGAAAGAAAGTTGTAGTGAGGCGGGCGTCAGTCTCTTTCCTCAGGTGACAAGAGATAGGACACAAGGAAATGATCTCAATTGTACTATGGGAATTTTAGATTGGCTATTTGGAAGAATTTCTTCACAGAAGTGGTGATGAAGATTGGAACAGGCTGCCAGGGAAGTAGTGGAGTCACTGTCCCTGGAGGTGTTTTAAGAAACGTGTGGATGTGTTTTAATGGTAGAATTGGTAGTGACAGGTTGATGGCTGAACACGATAGCCTTAAGGATTTTTTTCAACTGAAAAGATTCTATCATTCTAACAAAGAGGCATGAATAACACCCTACTCCTTAGGACTTATGATTTCTATCAGAAGTGTAAGTAGGTAGAAAGAAAGCATAGTGAACAGAATTTGATATTGTCAACTTTTTTATCTTTCTTTTTTATTCTCCTAAATCAAAAATATTTTGGTGAGGTATGTGGATGCCAGATCTAAAGTCAAAAAGCACTCCTAGCATAAGCAAAATGAAGAAAAGATAAGTTCACTAGAAACAAGTTCTATTGACTTTGTGCAGTGCTCAGTATTCGACTTCCTCCTGCCACATTCATGGAAAGCAATTGGATTTCCATGTCCAATCCTTTTCAGCACATTTGAGTTCCACTGAGGATACAGGCTCTTCTCTATCTGAGCAGACCTGCTTACACAGCATTATACAATGCAGACAATGTTATCTCATCCCACTGTTTCAGTTCTTTCATCTGTTTTAACTTCTACCTAAAATTATCAGAGGGGAAAAGAACAGTTTTTGTGCAGTAGTTTTTCAAAGAGGAGAGTGTAGGTTAGAGGAGTACTGTTCACCATGGTCTTCCAGGCACTTTAACTGATGTAAGAACTCATGGAATCAGGAGTCTAAATAACAGCTTTTGAATTGGCCAAGAAAGTCTTAATGGTCAGTCTCCATCCTACAATAAATAACACAGAGGAAAACCAGTTCACAAATATAAAAGGAAATTCACATACAGCAAAGAACAGAGGAAAAATTCACTCACTTTAAGAAATGGAAAAAATTGATTTTACATGTGGATTTATATACATAAGAAGCACCCAGAAACATACAAAAATGATAGAATTAAATACTTAAGAGCACATGGATGGTATGAGAGTTTACACAGACACTTTCAGATCTGAAAACTTTTCTTACCCAATTAAAAAAATAGCAAGCTCTTGATATAAGATACGAACTTGACAAATTATTAAAAGAATTCACATAAAGTTTACTTTTTCATCACTTTCTTTAATTCTTCTTTAAGTTTCTGGAGACTTCTTGCCCACGCCAACCAGCACATCCTTGTAGGGTATGGTCAGAATGGGATACATTACAATGAGGAACACATGGAATGGGAACTGTGTAGAGCTAAGTGGTGCCAGTGAATGGTGATAAAGACACCATTGCAATTCAGTTAGTGTCTAATTAAGTCTGAAGGACTGTGTGGAGAACTAGACCGTGTCAGTTTATAGCTGATACTCATATTGATTTCTAAGGCTCTGACTCAGCACTTAGGCTGTTGTTAGAGTTTTAACTCAAACAATGTACTCGACAGTATGTACTGTCACAGCAGAACATTTTTCCTCAGGGTTTATTCCTGCACACAAGCATTACACTGAAGTTCTACATAGACCTATGCTTTGTTGATGTGCATGAAAAAACTGGTATCACTTCTGAGCAATTCTGATGAATTAAAAGGTTAGCTTAATAATAATTCTGCATTATACACTTTAACTACACAGTTAGACTAAGTTTTTTAAAAGCGTAGGTTTCTATTTCTTTCAGTGTAGAAACAGTTTTTAGTGCATTTGAGATTGGACAAGATTTAACTAAATTAATTATGATCTCCTTTTATATTCTCTCATTTTAAGAGCAATTACAGGTATAGCCAGCTGTTGTCCAAGTCTCCTCATATCTGTAAAATTTGCATTGATATTAGATTTTGAGAAACCAAACGTTTTATGTATTTTCATTATGAATATAATATACTAAATATCAAGGAATTATACACATGGGAAATGCACAGTACTAAAGAATTCATTCTTTTCATGTGATGTGCAAATACAGGGCACAATTCCTGTAGGTGCATACATTACCATGCACTACACTGTTCACATGCACACTCCTAGTTTATGGCATACACAATACTATTCTACTCAGCCTTCTTTAATTGAAGACTCTTGCACTGGTTGTTGTTTGAGATGTGCTGACACTCAGTACTAAGTTTGGTAGATCAGTCTGTTCTTCTACCTCCAAAAGCAATTAAGAAACTATAGCACCAGCAAGCACTGTCTTTGGACTAGCCAAGAAAGAAATCCTATCTCTGAGAGCCACCTAGTTTCCTCTGCTACCTACTGTGACTGCACCATTACAAGTAATGTTCTTGGAATGCAATATTCACCTCACTAATACAGATTTTATAGAAGTGTATTTAGAGTTACTGTCCTCCATCTTGAAATCACTTACAGAATGCAATGCAAGTCAATGAAAAGAGGTAAGATGACTCACAAACAAGAATATAGATCAGTCATGACAGACTGAAGGTTATACATAAACTGCAGTTTGAACAATCACATCTCTAATAAAACTAGTGATTAGAATTCTTCCAGAAGGATTTGTATCACTTTACATTAATCATTTGCCTAAATAAATAAATAAAATCACAGAATAGAGGAATACAAAAGAAGGTGAAAGGGAAAAGAGAAAGCAGAAAAGGATAGTTGGTAAATAGAAAGCCAAGGCCTCATAAGGTGGAAAACAAAAACAAAACAAAATGGAGAAAAAGGAAACTGCCAGTGTTTTATTTGGTACTAAAACAGAAAGATCAAATTTTTCACATTCTATTGCCTTTCAGACTTTAAGAAGCTTAAGGCTCCTAAACAGCAGTTCTTCAGATGGAGTTCCAAAGGATTTTGAAATGTCAGTAGAAATTCTCTAGGAGTGAAAAAGCAAGACTCCAAAAATCTCAGATCAGCACTTGTAAATTCAAATATTTATTTTGTTTTTAAAACACCAAAGACATAAAGACACAGAATAATCTTACAGCATTTTTCATGCCGGCTCTTTATTTTTAAGTATCCCAGTAAGGACTCAAGGGCAGAAAGCCTTATCAGCACATTTTGGATTAAGAGCTAGGTGTCTTTCACTAAGAGAATTGGCTTGAAAATTCCCCTCTTGCCCCCTCAATTCAAGATTTACTTAACGTAATCTGACTGTGATTGATCAAGGCAGAACACAAGAGAATGGTTTGTATGCACAACTGCTCCCAAGTGACTCACTAGAGTCTCCTTCACAATAAAAAAAAAAAAAAAAATCAACTATGCCATCATACACACTGTGTTTCTGACCAGTCTTTATCGCATAATATTGTCACTTTTTAATACTAAGCAGAAAGAATGCAAGCAGCATGAAAAAAAATAAAAGTCGTCAATCTCAAGACCTGCTGAGCTACTCTACAGCCAGTCACTGAAAAGCAACAACAGAAGGAGGTTACACACTACACAAACATTTAGCCACAAACTTTCCACAGGAGTGCACACCTCTTGATGGGGCCCTATGGAGCATTTCGTACAGGTCATACTATCAGCATTACTAATTACATCAATATGTCTCTTTCATTAAAGTTCCTTTTTAATATAAGGCTGTTTGTTGTTCAGATCAGTTCTCCTTTTGATGCCTCTTGCAAAGACTCATTAAACTTCTGATCTCTATCCTTCTTGTTTTCAGCGTAAAATTTAAACTTCTTTGAATGTGGGGCAGATCTTGCACACTAATTCATTACTGAAAGAAAGTTGATCTCTCTTGATGTTTTGATAGAAAGCATGTATGTCCATTTCATCTTGCTATGTTATGAAACGGAAGAGGAAAAGGAACTTCTCTCGCTCTTCAAGTGATTTCTGTCATACGTTCTCTTCCCATCCTAGCTATTATTCTTTGTCTGAAAACCAGCCAGAATTCCACTTCTGTGAAAGTGGATGATCAAAACCCCAGCTACTCTATAACAGATTTAATACTTCTGTATCTCAGAAGGCAATACTTTGTGATACATATTGTAGAACTGCATTTGAAGGAATGCTATTACAGAAGACCTGAGAGATCAGTCAGTCAAAATGTAGGTGTTAATCTCTGAAACTTAACAGAGAAACTCATGATAATTTCTTGTCTTTTTCCATAATGATGTGAGAGACAAGGCTGTTTTTCTCTTTTGTCTCAAAGCTTGCTTCGTGAGGCCTTTCTGGTGATAAGACTCTAACTGACAATTGCAAATTATCTAGGGGGGCAAGTGGTAGGTGTCACCGTGCCACAGTACCTCTGCTCATGATTGTAAAGATAAGCAGAAGCGGGACAAGCAGTCTTTTCCAGGGGTGCGGCTTGAAGGAGCTGAC
>JACDJE010000454.1:576228-592902 GCA_016647715.1 Pavo muticus
AAAAAAAAAAAAAAAAGAAATGCTGATACAATAAAGGAAAAAAAAAAGAAAATGCAATTTGGATGGCACCTCATCATACAATGGAAAGAAAAACAAAAGCAAAAACCTTATAGTAAAAACTGACATTTTCTAATCATGAAAAAAAAATTTTGCCAGGAAACTACTGACCTCATTCTCATTTCTCATTAAGGAATGAGAAAAAAGCCAACATACACGTTCATTGCTCTTGATCCATACAAGAGAAGAGGAACAGGAGGATCAGAATACAGGTGAAGAAATGACAGGAGTAATTAAACCTTTCACCTGCCTAAGTGAACTGATTAGCAAGAAGCAGAAGTCCTGTAAGTGTTACACCTCTTTGTCAAGCTGCATCTGTGTTAGTTCCTACTGGTGGTTTTAACTCCTTTGATTTGAAGTACATTAATTTTAAAGGCAGACAACTATTCATATGATAAGGTTACTTGTCTTGTAAATAAGGAAAAGTCTTACATTGTGCTTCGATTAGGTTTTCACTTCTTAAATAATCTTTTTTTTTCAGCAAGATGAGTTAACTATAACCAGTCTCAAACACATCTTAAAGAATAATAGAATGGCTGAGGTTGGCAGCAACAGCCATAGGCCATCTGATTCAACCATTGATCAAGCAGGGCCATCCAGAGCAAGGTGCCCAGGAACGTGTCTAAGTGGCATTTGAAGATCTCCAGGAAGGAGATTCCACAACCCAGAGAGGATGTGCCAGCTGTGCCAGTGCTCCATCATCTGCGCATTAAATAAGGTTTTCCTGATATTCAGAAGGAGCCTTCTGTGTTCTTGTTTGTGCCTATTGCCTCTTGTGCTATCAACTGGGCATCACTGAAAAGAGTTTGGCTCTATCTTCTTTGCACTCTCCCTTCAGATGCTTATACACCTAATCTTCCTCCTCAGAGTTCTCACTTCTCTCTGAAAAACCTCATATGAAACACATCGATACTACAAACTTTTTATCACGACAGTTACCATCATGATGTGAAAGGTGAAAGTTCTCCCTATTTAGAAAATCCACTACCATGGAAGAGCCTCTGATTCTCTCTAACCATCCAGATAATAGAGGCAGTTAAAGGAGGATGCTTTGAAGAGCATTTGTTGTTCACAGTACACATTACAAAGCCCAAGGAAGAGATTCTATTTGCTGTTTCTATTTGAGTAGGATTTAAATCAGGTGGTGATCTTTTCTAACTCCAGAAGGGTACAACAGTACTTGGGATAAGTAATATATTCATATATGGACTTCTGTATATCACCTATAGTGAGTGAAAAATAAAAATAATCATAATATATTGCGTCTCTTCAAGATTTTGTTAAGACTACATACACCCCACAAAACAACAAATATTTTTGTTAGTTTCCCATCTTTACAGATGAGACGCTTAATAATGCTTTATTTACAAAGTTACTAGAAATAGAAAATATTTTCTTTTAATAGGTATCATCATCCTCTTGGAAAAATGTACCAACATTGAGTTTCAGTTACTGCATATTTCTATGGTGAAAGTACCACCAGGCACTAACCAGTATTTGCTCAAAAACATGAAGGTCTCTACTGCCTAACTAGTGCCTTCTTATGCATAAAAGTTAGCACCTTTGTCTCCTTACTGATAATGCAAATATCTTTCATTCCCATTGCTTTTTTTTTTTCATTTTAATTTACAATTTAAAATGATGCATAACACATTTTCCTGCTTTTTCCAGAAGATTTTAGTTTTTGAGAGAAGAAAGGAAGTAACATCACTACATATAGAAAAACATATTTTGCATTTGAATTTTTTTACTACAGTTGTCATTCATTCAGTGAAAAACTTCCCAAATATGAGTCCGTAAAGCACTGAAAAGAAAAAAAAAAAAAAACCAACCCTCTCTGCCCCCAAACAATTTATACAGAAGGTACTGTCAGCATTCACACAAAAGATACAACAGTACTGCAGAACTAAAAAGCAGACAGCCAGCTAATAACAAGGGAAATAAATGATGTAAGGTGGATTTCAACAAGGACAGAGTCTTAATTAGGGAGGGATTTGGAGAGAAAGAGATTTAAAAAAAAAAATCTTGTAATAAGATAATTAGTGATAGTGGTTTACATCAGCACAAATCTAGGACAGACGCTTGGCAACTAAGAAATACTGCTTCCTTGGCTGTGTCAGTCAAATAGCACAGAGCAGCAAATATTTCTAAGCGCAGTAAAGTGCCAGATACCAGATGGAACCCCAGTCCCTTACTCTTGTCACTGTAATTCTGAAACCCTATATAGTTCTTTTCTTTTTAATTCCTCTAAGAGCTTTGAAGGTGAAATGGATGATTCATAAACCAAATACTATGTTTCCTCAAAATGAGGCAACAAGGATGAGCACAAAGTAATGTAAAGAGAAGCTCTCAGATTTCCAATTCAGATATATATTATATGCACTGCACAGGAGGCTCTTTCAGATAACAGCTATATTTATGATCAGGAAGGGGTTAACTCAGAAACTACACAGTCGAAAACAGATTAGTTAGATTATGTATAAAAGGCTTACTATCTTAGAAGAGCTTAGGCAGTTCCTGCATTTGTCCTACTGAGACTCACATACCAGTGTATCTGCCAAGGAAATGAAAAGATAATTTATGACCAATTAAGCATAACCCATGTGTCCTCTGAAATGGTCTTAGAGTCTTGGAAGTTACAGAAAAACATCAGTGACAACAGAAATATTCATTACAGACTGTACCGTTTACACCCCATCCTTGACACTGGGTAAATAATATTTTTTTTCAGCCTGTATCTGTGGTTCTTCATGATTTCTCTGACACAGAGACTATCTTGGATCACAATGGGTCTATTCTGAATGAGAGTTCTGGATGCCCCAAGATGTATGACGACAAAAATACAGTACATTTCAGGTATCTTCAGAATCCAGGTAACCCAGAACACTCTACACCATCCCCACAGAGGCAATTACCAGCATTGTGCTTAGCTGAGAAAAGACATTACAAAAGAAACACTGAAAATTTCTTACTCATGAGGCAAACTATGCATTAATTTTAATTTGGTTGAGGAATACTCAGAATATTAAACCAACTGCTTTAGTCCTCTATTTACCTTACAATGTACCTTTAACATGCCTCCTTATTTTCTTCCCCTTCCTAGCTGTGCTGAGCTCTCTCCAACAGAAAAACTAAAAGTGACATTTCTCCTAATCATTCCACCACCTGCAGCCACTTACTCCCAAACCACATGAATCTTATCTGAAGAGCGAAGTCTTGAACAGCAAAAACCAGGAAAAACTTTGTGGCTAAATGGAGCCTACCAGTGAGGATCTTCACCTGAGTGGCATCAGTTATGTCTCTTGAGCCTGAAGAATAAGTGTCAATAGTAATATCAAACTCCTAGCAAGATATCTGCATAGAGTGAACATTGGAGGCCGGCATTACATTTTTCAGTTTTTTTTCCAAATGCTAGGACATTTCAGCCATTGCAGATGAGCCAGGACTAAAATGACATAAAAGTCATGCCCACTTGTGCAGTAATGGCCTAGCACAGAAAAGAAAACTTCAGTATCACAGTCTGTTTGTAAGTGTGTGGGTGGGATGGTTCAAGGAGAAAGGAGGGCCAAGGATTATAAGCAAAGGGGTATTTCATGAATGCCATATTACTTCTGACCAGCAGAGATTCTGTGGGTGCGCTTGCCTGTTTCTGTTTTACAAGGAGGCAAGACAGAAAACATACTAATAAAAAGGTACCTAAAACTCCTGCTTACAGATGCTTTAAGCTTAAAAGAAATTAGTTGTTAGTAAAAGTCAACATTATGTCATACATTACAGAGAAGGCATATACTTTCCCCAAAACTCAGCCTATGTTGGGTAGAGGAGGTTGGTTCCCCTGAAAGTAAGCCGCCAACTTACTAGTAATTCTGAAATTCAGGCCACTGTCTTTAATTTACTCTTCTGGGAGCAGTCAAAGATTATAGAAGCAGCAAAAAGGATAACAAAAAAATTCAGTTTAATCTGAAAATAGCATGAGAGTTTTATCTTAATACAATTTCCATTTTCTGTTGCTATTCACAAGTGGATCTGCTTTAGTGCTTAGCATATTTGATACCAATGGCAATGATGCCTCCAGGAGCTGAGTCAACTGACGTAGTGAACTGCCATCGCAGCACTTTGCTGGGATGAGAAAAGCATTAGGGAGTCAAATATCTGATGGGCTTTACTTATGGCAACAGTAAGACTTTACTATGCATAAATGTTTCAATATTCAGTCTATTAAGCTACTGAAAGATAACAGCACACAGAAGAATGTTTATTCTGGTACTGCAAGACAGTCTTAGTGACACATAAATCCTCACGTACTCTCTGCCTGTCTCCCATCTTTCTCTTGGGCTAATATTTGATTCCAAGAATTTTTAAAGCAGAAAAACTTTTATAGAAATATTGGGTTCACCAAGCCTCAATCATCTTTTTTCTAAGTATCTCAGTATTGAATGTAAGGTTTTAAGGCAATGTTGTCTATTTTTCTTCCATGTGTGGTAAAGAGCTTAGTAAAGTGAAAGTGGTGGATTCTTGGCCCCAGTGTCTGCCATAAAGATACTAATAATCTGTAAGTACCTTCAAAACTTTAGTTTGGTGAAGCCATGCTATATGCCAAGTCAGAAGTGTTTAGTACATCCATTCCACTCTGGCTTTGCCAAAAAATCAAAATTTTTCAGAATGTGCAGAGAGCCCCAGGAGATCCTCAGATCACAGAGACACGCCAGGAAAATAGTATGACATTGGCCTTGACGCCAGAAAACAATCAGTTTTCCTGCTGTGGGGGCAGAAAATTCCAAGGTTTGAAAGTGTTTGAACATTTTTAGATTTATTAGTTCAGAGTGAATCCAAAACAGACTGACAGAACAGAAGAAGTTACCTTTGAAAAGTAAATATTCCTTGCTGGCACAATATGCTATAGACTAATGCTAGTAATATGGTAACCAACACTGCTGCAATTTCTAATAAGCAAAACTTAAAAACAATAACCCACTCAAAACACTTTCAATTTGGTCATAGCACCTATTTAGAACATCTTGTCCTATTACCCAGTGAGGTACAACCCCCAAGAATAACACTCAGCTCTGAGATTTACTATTTGTATCCTTTCTGGACTGGTTCCCACCCATCTGGAGAGTATTTTGCCTCCACGTATCAGAAGATCAAGGAGAACTACTTCATATACATTTGTACAGAAAGCAATGCACACGCCAGTTCCTTACCATAGAAACTGGCACCACAAAGACTTACTGTTCCCACCATTTTGGTCTTAATAAATAGATATAAATAGTAGAATTAAGTTGTGTAAACACAAATAGCCAGTGGCATTTCAGATGCCCTAATGTGCATTGGCTAGTCTCCAGCTGCCACTCCAGAGGAAAGGAGTCTCCAGTAGGTGCTATATCCTATATGACAGACCTGTGTGGATGTCCTAGTTATTATAGTTCCATCTCTAGTGGCACTAAGACACTTATATTTAGACAACATCCAAATGCTGAGACAACTCCAAATTAAGAGATGCCTATGTTCAAGACAAATGTCTAAACAATTCAGCTCATCGTAAAGTTTGCATTCAGTATCTGATCAGTTAAATACTCTCCCACAGAGTAACGTGGAGAATAAACTCAGAAGCACAGGCTCAGGCAGTCTGCATATACCAAGGTGAGTTCAAGCACAAGGATTTGGTGTTTCCAGAAAGATACATTTACATCTTGGAGACAAAAAACTAGGGTAAAAGGCACACTCATACTGTATTAGAGTATGTGTCACATTACAGGTGAGCTCTTTCAAATGTTCCCCTGCCTGCTCAGCTGAGCTACAAAGCCTCATTCTGAGAAATGGAGGAAGAGACCAGAAAGAGAGAGGTAAAAACAGAAACAGAAGTCACACATTTGAAAATACCTCCCTCTGCAGCAGCTTCTAATGTATCTGCAGGGCTGTTCTCATCTACTGCATACATGGAAATGAATCCTCACACAAGAAGCAGCTGAGAATAGGAAATCCACATTTTAATGGGAGACAAGAGTGACTCTGCTACTGAAAATTAGTGCTAACTTTGAAAAAAAAAATGGCTCTGTGGTATGCATTACTTGATATGAAAAATCAGTCTTCAGAAATGTGAATAAAAATACCTCCAAAGACTACAAAATAAACAAACAAATCCCTCATGTAAAATGCCCATAAATTACTCTTCAGGCAATCTCTGGACAGAGTAACATCACACTTGGGCATATGCTTTATGATCAGATCAAAAAATTGCACATAAGAATAATGTACCATTGTTTTGTCTTTTTTTATTCTGCAGCCTTTTTAATATCAGGCAATAATATATGCAGTTGGTTAGGTTATATACTATTTTATTCCTCGGTAAGAAATAGTGCCTTTGTGCAGGAAGAATTCCATGATCAGGATCCCTCTCTGAAAGAATAGTACTTTTTTCTTATATTTGTCACTTTTAACAAATGGTTCTTTACCACTCCAGAGAAATCATATTCAATTTTGTCCATGATATATACAATAAGCAGATAAACAGTAGGAATTGTACCACTTGCAATACAAAATATTTCATTGCAATGCTATTTTAATGCTGTTATGTCAACAAATGTGTCTTAATTTCTTCAAGTTAATAGAGATAAAATTAGTGATTCCATAGGGATGACCTGGCTGTGCATGGTCATGCCTTTCATGATGACCACTTGCTACCCAGTTTGTGCTGAGTTTTCATCATCATTTGGAATTTATTGCAGTGATTTACCCAGCCCAAACTTGCTGGCTTTGAGTTTGACTGGTTATTTTTTTGTGTCCCGGAGCTGTCAATCTGTTAACTTTGGAAAGACATCACAGAACTATTTAAGACTAATCTACACTTCCAGAATTTTACTGATATGGCTATATTCTAACTAGTGCTGTAGCTTACACAGGCTTAAAAGCAGTGTTTTCCAACCTGAGAGCCACAGTTCCTCACTAAACATTCTTCCTAAAAGAGTAAGCTATCCTGAGACAATGATTTTTGCCCGTAACCGTTAGTCTATCTAGAGGCTTCCAGCACAGGTAAATATCTGAGCAAAGGACTATGGAAGCAAAACTCCAAAGCGCAGACAATCCAGCAAGGTGTCTACAACCATATTACTCAATAACACTCATCCTCAGGCTGATTCTGAGATTGATCCAGACTTGATGTAAACAGGTTTCACTCAGCTAAGATCCAGCAGCTTGCAGTATTCATGAGATATTGTGCTGCGGTGTTGGGCTAAAAGAAAAGGTTGGAGAAGAAAGCTACACTACAATGAATGGATTCTGGTGGACAAAAACTTGACGCAAGCCAAAAGTGAATGCTAGCAGTCCAGAAGGCCAACTGTATCCTGGGCTACATCAAGAGAGGGGTGGCCAGCAAGGGTGGGGGTGGGTTGTCCCTCTCTGCTCTGCCCTTGTGAGGCCTCATCTGGAGTACTGTGTCCAAGCCTGGCGTCTCCAGCACAAAAAAAAAGACTTGGAGATGTTGGAGCGGGTCCTGAGGAGGCTACAGGAGTGATCAGAGGGCTGGAGCACCTCTGGGGACTGAGTGTGCCAGGCTCATTCAGTTTGGAGAAGAGAAGGCTCTGGGGAGACTTCATCATGGCCTTCCAGTACCTGAAGGGAGCTCATAAAAGGAGGGAGACTGACGTTTTATGTCATCTAATAGTGATAGGATGAGAGGAAACAGTTTTAAACTAAAAGAGGGGAGACTTAGATTAGTCGTGAGGAAGAAATTCTTTACTCAGAGGGTGATGAGACAATGGCACAGGCTGCCCATAGAGGCTGTGGATGTCCCACTCCTGAAGGTATTCAAGGCCAGGTTGGAGTGGGCCCTGGGCAGCCTGTAGGTGACAGCCCTGCCCATGGCAGGGAGTTGGAACTTGATGATATTTAAGGTTCCTTTCAACTCAAACCATTCTACGATTCTGTGAATTCCCCATCACACCTTGTGGCAGACACACCCATGCACCTGTCTGACATACCCAGTATAAGCAGATGGGCCCATACTCTCCTCCATGGTCTGCAGCCCCGCTGACAGATGTGACTACACCGAGGATTTAATTTCAGAAGTTAGGAAGCAGCAGCCCATCACAGATCTCAAGACTGGTGCCATCAGCATACGAATTGCTGTTTTGCCTTGAGGCCAAATTGAGGATGCATTGAACAGGAGAGCAAATGCAGACAATCAATCCAAAGAAACCTGGCTAAGTGTGAAAGCGTTTTGCTGGTAATGTAGACTGAATACAGACTTATACTATATGGTTTCCCCAAGAGTTACTACAGGAGAGAAAAGTAGCGTGGATAGAATAAAAGGATTTTTTAAAGAAGCCACAGGAGACTCTTGGGGTTAAATAAGCATATTGCTAACTAGGTACAAGGCTTATCTACTGCTGTTCTGGTAGACACCAGATTACTTCCGAAACAAAGAAAGATCTTATAAAAGAAAGCTGAGACTTTTTTTTCAGTTTCTGACACATTAGATCCTACTGTTGTGACTGCTGATGGTGCACTAAAGGTGAACTATGCCTTCTCCAGAGAATTAACCGAGTTCATAAAGGTACCTGCATGCTCTAAGAAACAAACGACTTAAATCTTTTAGTTCCTTCATATCTTTGAACTTCTAGCATCTGCAGCTAGAGATCTCTTTTACCATCACTGCTATCTAACTGCCAGCTTCGTTGCCCTTTTCTGGACACACTCCAGGGCCTCAATGTCTTTCTTGTGGTAAAGGGCTCAAAACTGAACTGAGTACTCAGGATATGGCCTCACCAGAGCTAAGTACACGGGGATGATCACTTCTTTGCTCCTGCTGGCTACATTATTTCTGATACAAGCCAGGATGCCATTGGCCTTCTTGGCTACGTGGGCACACTGCTGGCTCATGTTCAGCTGAGCCAGATCCTTTTTCTCTGCACAGTTTTCCATCCTCTCTGCCTCAAGCCTGTATCGTTGCATGGGGTTGCTGTGGCCAAGGTGCAGGACCTGGCACTTGGTCTTGTTGAACTTCTTCCCATCGGTCTCAGCCCAGAGATCCAGCCTTTCCAGATCCCTCTGCAGGTCCTTCCTACCCTCAAGCAGATCAACAATTCCTCCCTGTTGCTGTTATCTGCAAACTTACTGAGGGTGCACTCCATCCCCTCATCCAGATCATCAATAAAGATATTAAGCAGGACAGGCTTCAATACCGACCCCTGGGGAACACCACTCATGACCGGTCACCAGCTGGATTTAACTTCATTCCCCACCACTCTCTGGGCCCAGCCCTCCAGCCAGTTCTTTACCTAGAAGAGTGTACCTGTCCAGGTCATGGGCTGCCAGCTCCTCCAGGAGAGCAATGTGGGAGGCAGTTTCAAAAGCTTTGCTAAAATCTAGGTAGACTACATCAACAGTCTTTCCCTTATCCATCAGGCTGGTCACCTGGTCATAGAAGGAGATGACTTCTCTCTCTATTACTGCCACCCCTCCATGTCTGCTCTCCCCCCAGAAAAAAAAATACACATTGTGGAGTCACCTGCCTATATATCCAGTTAATATTTTCTCAGACCATGAAAAGTAATGTTCTCTTCAGTCCATGCCACCATGCCTAATTTCTGGGATGAGTATGTGCTACATTTGGTCAGTGCAGAATAGTGACAACATAAGAGTGCAAATCCATTCCCTGAGCTGAGCTCAGCAGGGACCATTCACATTCTTGATTTTGGCTGCTCTCACCAAGGGCAAATGGTACAAAAATATCCGAACTCTCAATCAGTGTTCTCACACAGATTGATTTTAACAGAGCTCAGACATCTGAAAGGAATCGATTGCAGTTTTCATAACCAGATCTGTGCTGTGCTGCTGAAAAGATGGCAGACAAGCAGCATGAGAAGGTGGAATGGTTTGAGATGCACAGATGGGGCAAGAGCATATTTCTTGAGCCATTTCCTATTTTACTACCAGTCTTACCAGGAAATGCTCTCTGGGGCAGGTTGACTCCAGCTAGCAGCTAAGCATTTGCTCTCCACACTTTCCCAAGTGGGAAAACTTGTGGCTTGAGATTAAGACAGTTTGATAACTGAAGGAAAGGTATGGTGAGGTGGGATGGGGTGAGGAGAACAAATGTTGCAAAGGCAGTCACACACCATGCCCCAAAAGTAAACCATTGTCTAGCCAGTATACAAACTGCCAAAGACAAAACCCACACCTTCTTATTCCACTGCCTCAGATTTATAGCTGAGCATATGACGTAGAATATCATTTTCATCAGTTTTGGCCAGCTATCATGGCTGTGTCCCTCCCTGTTTCCTGTCCATCCCCAGATTCCTTGCTATAGGATGTAGAGACTGAAAAAGAAAAAGCCTTAATGCTATGCAAACATTGCTCAGACAAAACATGGGTGTGTTATAAACACTGTTTTAATCACAAATCCAGGAAGGATCATACAGGCGGCAATGAAAAAAAAATAATTCCATCCCACTACAGTATGTGTAGAGATCAGAGAGAAAAAAACATGAAATGCCTGTACCACCTCCCCCATCGTTTCCATACTGGAATAGCAGTGATTTGCTCTTCTTTCCTTCATTCATTTCAGTTCACCAGTTACTGTATTTTTAAACTACCTTATGCCAGGGGATCACTAGTAATTAAACAGGCACCCCCCTTTCCAGGTCTTTCAACTATATGGCAGACATCTAGTCTTCAATTAGTCCTAGTTTGGTTGTTAAAGCACGTCACTTCTACCATTTATCCAGTTCCCTTTGTAGTACCTGTGATCTACTGGGAAGGCTCTAGAAATGTAAATTAAATGAGTAAAAAACTTAGCAGATTTTAACATTGTCACCACATACACAGATGAATGTGAAGTGGCTAAAAGTTATTCTATCCAATCTATATGATGTAGTGCAAGAAACAGTAGGAAAAATATTTTTCTCCCTAATTTTTTATCAATAATTTTACCGTTCTTAGAAGATTTATATTCTTCCCTTCCGAACTGAAATGACCAAATATAAGATTTGACAAGAGAATTGCATCCTAGATTTTCATTTTGCCCTATGTGTACGGAGGACTAAATCATACTTTTCATCTTCAGATAATTCCAAAACTTTTCAAAAATTGAGGTATTGCTCTATTTTCCTAGTGAAAGTAATAAATGTGGTGTTTTGTACTGTTATAGACAATTCTGCGAGGTAAACCCTGTTTAAAAATACAATATTGAATGTGTTTAACTGTTTGGACCTCTTACCGTACCATATGAATATGATATGTGAACTATAGTAGACCTCAGATTAATTCACTGTTAGTGAAGCTCTGCAAGTTTGCAGCAGATGAGGAGCTGGTCCATTGCTTTGAGGACACTTTTTTGTTGCTGAATATCAGAATAACTATTTATATGGGAAGGAGTGTTCAACAGGAAAATTTTATGTGAATTCACCTCACCTTATACTATTTATTGTATTGCTTTATCACCTGAAATAGGAATTAAGCTACCAAACTGTATGATCCTTCATGGAAAAGTTTTGTGACAGATGATCCCAAGCATACTGCTAAACCTTAGGAAAGTAATTTGAATGAGGAGTTGAATTGTGAATATTTTAAAACTGCTGACAAACACTTTTAAGCTGAAATGCTTATTAGCATATCTGAGTCTGTTCAAAAGGCACATCTTCTGAGCTGACTGAAGGGGAAGCTTTAACAGAACAGTCAGGCATGTCGTTTCAGTCGTACTTGATGGTTCCTCAGAATGACCTAATTTCTTTTAATTGACTATCAGATTGTGTTTTCAGACTCACTTCAGCATTTGTGAAAATCTGCTATTAATCCTCACCTACTATTCCAAACAGAAGAAGAGTAATTGACATTTCTCTAATATATGGGTAATCCCTGCTTTTCATATTCTATTAAATGCTTCTAAATCTTGCAAAAGCTGCTGCTGTGTCTGCTTTTGGAAAATAGACAATGCTTCTGTTAAGTCATCTAAATAGAAACGTACAATTCGAAAATCAAAGCTGCCATAACACAACTCTCTAATCTCTGCAACACTGCATGTGAATTAAAGGACATGACTTTAAAATGATACAGCATCCTCCTACTACAGAGCTGTGATTTTCAATTTCAGTTCAGAAACATCTACAGTTACACTTACATGTGTCTTAGGTGCTAACTGACCTAGCTAGACTTCAAATAACTAATGAGTCATCAGCCTTAGATAGCAGATGTTCATCTCTGAATGACACCATTTAACTTCCCATAGTCCCTATAAAATTATTAACCAGTGGAAATGCACTAATATGAGTGGAGATGTCCGTGAACAACAAGCAGCAGAGACAATGCCTTCTTTCAACATTATATTTAAGTATTCTTCTATAACTTTTTTTCTTATGGGTGAAGATCTGCAAGGCATTTCAACCACAATCAGCATCAATGTGACATTTGATTAAACCAGCCTTTCTGGGCTTATCTTTAAAGTTACTGTATTTTTCTGTGGTAAGAACTTAATCTCTTTGTTCCTAATGTGATTACAATTGTAGATGCAACTAACGTTTTCTGTTGTCTGTATTATTTTTTCCTCAAGGCTGTCCCATAGCTAGTGAATGATTACACTTCTACATAAGCTCAATCTATTCATGATACTACATCTGAGAGTTAATATTGTACTACGATTTTAAATCCCATGAATCCTTTGCAAGTCTAGGAGTAATGTAATATATGAGGTTTGCTAACGATGAAGTGAGACATCCAAAACACCTACTGTAGCTGCTAGCCTCTGCAGACTCCAGGTACATTCTAAAGCAAAACAGGCATTTCCAAAAATATCACATAAGATCCTCTTTTGAATATCTCTCTGAGAGTGTACTTTGTACACTAGAAATTTCTAAGGTAGACAAGGCAGCCTAGATGTCATATGTAATGACCTACAACCTTCTGCAACAGTAATAATGAAAAGCACCCAGTTCAGGAGACTTGACTGCTGAACATCTACTGAAAATGGACATCATCACAAATCCTAGAATGTGGAGGATCAATTCAGAAAAGAGCTTTATCATTTCAATGCATTTTTAAATCGCTTTTGCTACCTCTGATTCTCACAACTAGTAAGGAAAACTACCTGTACCAATTCCTTCTCCCCTGGGCTCACTGTATGCAACAGGCTGCCTAGTATTGAGGTCTTCTTACTTCTCATATTCTATGCCCAGAAGAGAATTTGAACTAGCCATTTTAAACTCACCTGGCACAAGTGCAACTTAATTTCCCTGAGAGAGAGGTCTACAAGCGGCAAGCTTTACAAGGGAGAGGGTAAACCTGTGAAGGAAACATGCCAGAGTATCAGTTTATTACTACAAAAGAAATCGCAAATCCAAAAACTGACATCACCAAAAGACCCTAGAGAGCACTATTTGGGCAAGGGGATCAAAAACTATCCTTCACAGTGGAAAGCCTTAACTGTTTTCTAAGTATCCTTCTTCACTTACTGAGCATGAGGATCCTGACAAGAAAATAACTTTCAACTCTTTGAAAGGGTAGATAATAATAGGACAAGGGGAAATGGTTTTAATTTGAAGGAGGGAACCTTTAGATTGGATGTCAGGAGGAAATTCTTCACTATGAGAGTGGTAAGGTGCTGACACAGGCTGCCCAGAGAGGTTGTGGACAACCCATCCCTGGAGGTGTTCAAGGCCACATTGGATGGGGCCCTGGGCAGCCTGGTCTAGTTTTAAAATGTGGAAGTTGGTGGCCTGGCCTGTGGCAGGGGGATTGGATCTTGATGATCCTTGATGTCCCTTCCAACCCAAGCCATTCTATGATTCTATGAATATAAATGTATCTGCAGATAATGAATGGGAACAGGAATACAAGGAAAATAGAAAGCAGTCAAATTAGTAAATCCATGAGACACATAGTAAATGGAGTCCATAATCAACCAGCAGGTGTTGGAGGACATGTAAAAATGTGAAGGTGATGAGTAATCTGAAACGACTAATGAATACTCAAAAATGATCTGATTGTTGCAGCCTAGTAAACTTCACTTCAGATCAAGAAAAATAAGTAAGCTAAAAAATGCTTGAACAGTATGGAAGAAATATCCTGTCTTCATTAAAATCATATTATGCTTCAAAAAATATATTCTATGGAGTAATAGCATGTGAAGACAACTCTGAATTTTAGAAAAGTTTTGCTCATATTTTTGGGCTATCTGGTGATGTTCAGTCATTCTGGCCTGGAATTAAGCAAGGCATGACACTGAAACCAAATTAAGAAAAGATAAGAAGAAGAGTAGTGATACATACCAGCTCAGGAATGTTTTGCAAGATCTGCATCTGTTAAACTTACACTCATGAAATGTAAAATCGAAAACTAGAGTTAAAGATGGAAAAGATTTAAGATATGTATCTGCATTAACCATCAGGAAGAGTTAAACAGCATAATAGTTAAATTAGTGGATAATAATAAATGGGGAAATATAGTAAATGACCTTTCTATAACAAATGAAAAGAAATAAAATATATAATTTCCTGAGGTCCAGCTGAAGAGGTGGAAGATGAAAAAATAAGATGAAGTTATTCTTCAAACACTATTAAACTAACCAATGCAACAATATTATTTCAGAATAGAAAATAGTGAGTTACACAATAGCATGTTACCATGATAATAACAATATGATTTTGGGCAGCACATACAGAACTATCTTTATACACAGCAAAGAAGCAATAATCTGTTTCTACAAAGCTAGCGGAATTTAGACTAATGTACATAATTCAGTCAGCTAAAGAAACATACCTTACATATAGAACCAAGATTTTATTGTTAGTCTAATTAAAGTGCTGGTAATTTAATCAAAAATTAGTCTTGTAACAATAATGCTACCACAGCTGATTTTTTTACATCTCATTGCCAGTAATGATATAGTTGAAATGATGTAGGGGGGCTACAGGAAAGCTGGAGAGGGACATTTCGTAAGGGCATGTAGCAACAGGATGAGGGGAGAAGGCTTTAAACTGGACAAGGGTAGATTTAGGCTAGATATCAGGAAGAAATGCTGTACTGTGAGGGTGATGAGACACTGGAACAGATTGCCCAGAGTGGTTGTGAATGCCCCCCTCCTGGGAAGCATTCAAGGCCAGGCTGGATGGGGGTCTGAGTAACCTGCTCTAGAGGGAGGTGTCCCTGCCTATAGCAGGGGTTGCAACTAGATGATCTTAAAGGTCCTTTCCAACCCAAGCCATTCTACGATTCTATGTAAGCAAACTTTCTGTTATTCGTCTCTCTTAATATTAGAGATGATGGTGCTAGTCTACCTCAAGAAGATGAAAGGGTTTGCAGTGAGCTGTCAGCATCCCAAGTTCTTCATCAGGAGGAACATGAAACCAGTAAGAAGTTCTTCTTTATCTCTCTTGAGTTTGCTTGAGATTATTTTAAAGTTTGCTAACACAGACATCTTGATCCAATTCAATGTTATATCTGTGTTTTACTTTGTACGGTCTGTGAAGACTTTTTCTTTGCTCTATTTTATCTCCCTAGAACCAGTTTTAGCAGCTCCCAAGGATGCATTCCATTAGTAACCTCTAATTGTCTGTGATCCTTTTTATAGTCCTGGGACCTCCGCCATCAGTCCATGCTTGCACTTTTAAAGCTCTTGCTATCGTCTGGCCCCTGTACCACTGTAAGTCTATGTTAGAATCCTATTTCTCTTCAACAACCTTCAGGTTATGGTGTCTTGATAACACACCTTAAAGTTCTATTAGCATAACTTAGACGTACATACATCTGTGTTCTAGATGCAGTGAACAGTTAACACTAAGAAAAGAAATTCATTAGATATATTTATCTGAGGGCACACATGGACACAATGTTCTGCTATTCACTTGCCACTAGTATCTACTAGTCATAGCAGCATCACTGATACAGTAACTCTACAGTGACACAAATGTGATGAAAATGAAGGTAAATAAGGGTATTTATTTCTAACACTCGCTGTATACACCATGACTTAAAGGATTATATTACACTTGCAATAATGTAATAATTTGTAATATTATGTAGAAATTGAGCATGGATTTTGTTTCTCATCAAAAGATAGACATGTTTGGTGGATGAGTACAGTATTCCCATCATTCTAAAGCAAACAAATTTGGCAGACCCTTGAGAACAGTCCAGTTTCTCATTTTTTATAGGGTATAATTAAATACCAAACCATAGCTATGCAAACCAGAAGTGGATGCCTGTACTGCTTTATGGCGCTTAAATGCCATATTTTAGAAGCACAGGGACCAACTGAGGCCTCAGCAGTCCTATACAGACCAGACTGCTAGCCCAAGTTATGTGGGCTTCTGTTGCCAGTACAGTATAGATTGACATGTCAAACGGATTGCTACTGGTGGCTTTTAACCACTATGCCGTTGTGGCATACATTCATAACTGGATGAACTGAATTTCTTTATCTCCATTTCATGTATCTATAGTCTTTCTGACTCATCAGAGATCAGGAAGTTACCGTTACCCAGGCTCACATGCATTTTGAGTAGAAGACCCATATTTGCACAGGCCCTTTTTCAGGTCAGGACAGTATTACACTGTGTATACCATTCAAAGTTGGAGTTAGTCTAATGGACCAGAGAAGCAATAGATATAATATAATATATTAAT
>JACDJE010000454.1:592980-640461 GCA_016647715.1 Pavo muticus
TAATATAATTTAATATAATGACTTATGTATAGCTGGCAAACAAAATACTCTTATAAAAGCCTTACCCCTAAAACAGGATGGTTTTCATATGATATTGCACTTAACAACAGTAGGGTAAGAATTCCTCCTCCTCTCTAGCACAAGGACCTCTTGCTATATAATCAAAGATTTTATATTTGAAAAGTTTCTGACCTTCATGCTTGCTAAGAAAACAGCAAACACGTGAATGAACTGCCCCATTTTTTCCAGCTCTGATATCCGAAGATGACAATTTAAAATGTCAGCATTGTTAGCTACTCCACTGCACAAAGTTCTACAGATTCAAGGATATTAATGCCAGCAGGTATTATTAGGCTCATGTAATCTGACCTGCATAATATATGTCACTGAATTCCACCCATTCTTTCCTGTATCAAATCAATAACCCCAGGCCAGCTCATGCCTGTGCCTTTACAAAGATGTTGAATTTTGATTTGAATATTTCACATGATGAGCAATCCATCACATTCCAGAATCAGATATTATTTCAGTTAATTAAAAATTAGTCACCTGCATCTCCATAAATGTCTGCCTTTTTATCCCCATTACCATATTTTTCCTGCAACCTTTTCATCACCAAGAATGTTACTGTTTGTGTCTTCATCATGCAGCAGAGCTCATAGCAAACACCTCCAAGTTAACTGTCATTGATGGATTGATGGATCCATTGGCATGGATCAGCTTCTCAGTAAGGCTTATAAAATTCTGCTCCAGAGCCATGTGAACACAGCAGAAAGACCAGAAGACTTCTGCTTTACATCTATTTCAAGAGACTTTGGATCTGTCAAGTCACACTGCAGCCTCAGACTTACAGTGAAAAAAAGTCTCTGCTCCAACTTATTTCATCAGTTTCCTATTCTTCATGAAGTTTCTGCAATACTAGGAGACAAAAAAAAAGGTCACCTTTATCTCATAATACCAGCAATATTACTGTAAATTCATCATTTATCTGTGCATTTTACAAAAAAAAATTGCCGTATGGACATCATCAGTCTGTTCCTATTCCAAACCCAAAGTTTCTTTCAACAGAGAGAGGACTTTCTATTGCTGGCTGTCATTGTGCTAATCCTTTCCTAGAACAGTTCAAAAACCTTGCTACCTGGGGTCCTTGCTACTTAGGTTTAGCTCTCTTCCATTCTAAATAGTTTCTTGTATAACCTGGAATCATAGAATCATAGAATGGCCTGGGAAAAGGACCACAATGATCATCTAGTTTCAACCCCCCTGCCATGGGCAGGGTCACCAACCACCAGGCCAGGCTGCTCAGTGCCACATCCAGCCTGGCTTTGAGTACCTCCAGGGATGGGGCATCCACAACCTCCTTGGGCAACCTCTTCCAGTGTGTCACCACCCTCTGGGTGAAAAACTTCCTCCTAATATCTAACCTAAACCTGCCCTGTCTCACTTTAAAACCATTACCTCTTGTCCTATCACTATCCACCCTCATAAACAGTCGTACCCCCTCCTGTTTATACACTTCCTTCAAATATTGGAAGGCCACAATGAGGTCTCCCTGGAGCCTTCTCTACTCCAAGCTAAATAAGCCCAGTTCCCTCAATCTTTCCTCATAGGAGAGGTGCTCCAGCCCACTGATCATCTTAGTGGCCCTCCTCTGGACCCGCTCCAAGAGTTAAACATCTTTCTTGTGCTGGGGGCCCCAGGCCTGGATGCAGTACTCTAGATGGGGCCTCACAATAGCTGAGTAGAGGGGGACAATCACATCCCTCTCCCTGCTGGCCACTCCTCTTTTAATGCAGCCCAGAACACAGTTGAATTTCCAGGCTGCAAGCACACACAGCTGGCTCATGTCCAGCTTCTCGTCTACCAGGACCCCCAAGACCTTCTCCGCAGGGCTGCTCTCAAGAAGTTCTTCTCCCAGTTTGTATAAATACCTGGGATTGCCCCAACCCAAGTGCAGCACCCTGCACTTGGCCTTGTTGAACCTCATTAGGTCCTCATGGGCCCACTTCTACAGCCTGTCCAGGTCCCTCTGGATGGCTTCCCTTCCTTCCAATGTATTGTCTACACTGCTAAGCTTGGTGTCATCTGTAAGCTTTCCTGAGAGTGCCCTCAGTGCCATCATCTATAGGAAATTCAGAGTAGGAGGTTTCAGAGAATCACAGAATGGCTTAGTTTGGAAGGGACCCCATGGATCATCAGGTTCCAACCCCCCTGCCACAGGCAGGGCCACCAACCTCTAGATCTGGTACTAGACCAGGTTGTCCAGGGCCCCATCCAACCCGGTCCTGAACATCTCCAGGGATGGAGCATCCACAACCTCTCTGAGCAGCCTGCACCAGCACTTCACCGCTCTCTCTGTGAAGAACTTCCCCTTGACATCAAATCTTAACTTTCCCTCCTTGAGATTAAAACCATTCTCCCTTGTTCTATCACTGTCGACCCAAGTAAAAAGTTGACTTTCCTCCTTTTTATAATCCCCTTTTTAATACTGGAAGTCTGCAATGAGGTCTACTCACAGCCTTCTCCAGGCTGAACAAGCCCAGCTCCTTCAGCCTGTCTTCGTAGGGGAGGTGCTCCAGCCCTTTGATCACCTTCATGGCTCTCCTCTGGACCTTCTCCAACAGCTCAACAACTTTCCTGTATTGTGGGCCTCAGACCTGGACACAGTACTCCAGATGGTGCCTCACGAGAGCAGAGCAGAGAGGGACAATCAACTCCCTGAAGCAAGCAGATACGCTAGAATGCACAGTCCTTTTATGTATTAATTCATTATTCTATTTCCTAGTTTCAGATTGAAAATAAAACAAAGAAAGAAAATCCAAATAATCTCTCTCTCTCTCTCTACAGTCTCAATCCAAATATATATTTTTATCAGCCTTTTCCACAACAGCAGTATTATTCCTGGTAATGATAACCTGTTGGTTTTTTTCATCCATCTTCATTTTCAGTGGTTAGTTCTGCATACTGACTCAGTTTTTGCTTTTCCTGTTTTGAAATCTTAAGTGAGACCAGAAGTTTGTAGTTTCCTGAGGATCATTCCTTCAGTGAAGCTGGATTGTTCTGTTTTCAGCTGCTTTTCTGTCTCATATCTCTCTCCTCAGTGCTGCGAGTCTCCCTTTTCTGACTGTTACTACATTTCATTTACATGCAGGCTAATCAAAGAAAAGGTCTCCTAAACAAAACCAACTCCCTGCTGTGAGAATGATTTGCTGTAATTGCAGGCAGCATTCAACCCATGCACAAACATAGTCTTCTCTCTTTTCCAAAATCCTCCTTCTAGAAATCATTTTTCTACTTTAAGTTGTTGCTAACCACAAAAGACATATTGTTTCCCACTTCTAGTCCCATCCTTGCCAAAAATCAAGGCTACAAAGAAGAAAACTATTTGGTTCCAAACACCCATGGTATGCTGGAATTTACTTACAAGGCTGAACTAAATGATATGCCAACACCAAAAGATTGTAATTCATAGCTTAGCTCTAGTGGAATTTGAATGGTCAGTTACCATTGTAGTGGTAGAGCATAGTAGAGCTGTGGATGAAGCCCAAGTCAACTGAAAGGAAAATTAATTCAGACAACTGTTACCATGCAGGTTTAATAAATGCTGTACTCAGTACTGTCTAGGCTGGTGTCTCTCAGCAAATCCCTTTCTGTAGTTTCCAAATTGCTTTGGACCACATAACAGTACTCCAGTTCAGCCAAAACTTTGAGATGAGTTTCTGAATGTTAGATCTAAGTATAACACAACAACTCATTTCCCATCCAAATTTCAAACTCTATTTTTTTTTTACTCAAGTTAGAAAAATATGACATTTTAAATAGAAATATGCTGCTCTGCAGTGTGAAGAAGAAATAACCAATTTCCCCCTCATTCCACATACTTCATAGATCCATTTTGTTCTCAGCCCAGAAATTCACAATGGATTTCTGTGATACAATCTCCTCTGGTCCAAGAGAACTGAAAAAAAAAAAAAAACAACTTTGGCTGTTCTTCTCTTTGTGCCTGTTCTCAGTAGCCACCCAGCCTGGATCCCACTGGAGAACCTTACAGAATATGATAGCCTCTCTGCTGGCTCCCTCTTCTAGCTTCTGTGTGCAGCTCCTGAGAAAAGGGCTCTTTTCTTCTGCCCTTATAGGACTCCATCTGGCAAAAGAAAAAGGCAGCCTGCCTCTCTTCTCCTAAATCACCACCTTTTAAACATATTCATCAATTAGATACAGCACACGGTGAATAAACATATTTAAGCATAGGCTGTCACAAAGCAGGTAAATATTATCCCCTTGCAAAAGATCTGGAGGACACATCTGTTCTCAGTACTGGAGGATTATATTTGAAGCCTTTATAGCAATACTCATAGCGAGTCAAGATTAATTCAGAACTGCCAACTTGCTCAGGCCTCAGTAATACAAGGACATAAAAACTGCCAGACTAGGTCAGTCCTACTTCCAACAGTAGTCTGCTACTAGATGCTTTGGAAAAGACTGTAATAGGAATAGCATGATCCAAGCATAGCCTCCTAGCTTCCAGCAATGAGTGGTTAGGGATTTCATGAGCAGGACATTGCATCTGGCCATCACATTTAATAGCTACCAAGGGAACTGCCTTCCATGAGCTTGTCTAATCTGTCTTTGAATCCGTTTTTGCTTCTGGCCTCCACAGCATCCTATGACAGTAATCTTATTACAAATAAAATGCAGTATTTTTATTGCAAATATGTGAAAGAAGTCTGTCTTCACCAGGCACAAGTGTTTGCTAGTTGCTTCTTTGTATGATGAAAAATAGATAAGCAGTCTATTTTAAGCATCTATTCACCTTCTCCAAACAATCCATGGTTTTATAATCCCCCATCATGTTCCATTTCCAAGAAGTTCTTGTGCTCACTTTTGATTCAATTTCTTCTGTTTTTTCCTTCCTTACTCTATAAGTGCTGAAACTTCAGCTGCATTTTAATTGTCATGAAAGTCATTCCCTTTGTCTTTGAGAACTTTATGCAACTCCCAGATATTTACAACTGTGACATTCTATGTAGTTGTGTATCATAATGATTTGCTTTTATTGTACAAAATATTATTTTCTCTTCTATAGTATTTTTGTTTGTGCAATTATAATTGCAAAATAAAATAACAACTGTACCCTTGTGTAACACCTAAAAGTTGAGATAAAAGAGTAATTTTAAATAAGTTATCTGTGTAAAAATGAACCCAAATCACAAAAAAAAATTGTTTTCATAAATAATATGTATTAATTCTGCATTTTAAGTGGCTTTGTTTTGTAGGTCCATATCTGATGGCATAAATTAGGCAACATCACTACATCTGAAATTACTGTGTTTCTGTGAATCATTATATGTTTCTTCTCAACAACTCATGAGCAAACATCTTGGCTAACCTTATCGTGTCTTCAGAACAGCCATCTGTTATTGACAAATAGATACAGAGGAAATTCAGTCATATGGGCTTTTAACATATATAAAAATTCAGGAGACTGGCACAGCACACTGTGATGCAGTGTTAAGATTTACTTATTTTTTCACATTTTTCTACTGTAAAACAGTAAAATACCAAAATAGTTGTTTAAACAGCATGCTGGAAAACAGCTAAATTAAGGAAAAAAAAATCAGTAACTAGTGAACTTATTGTCTGTGTGTGAGAATTGGGAAACACAGGCAATATGAGATAAATTCAGACTCAGACTTTTTGTGATGAATGCAAATGATTCCATTTATGTTCTCCTACCACACAGTGATATCCTATGTTTTGCAGCAAAGTACAACAACCTTTCTTTTTGGTATTTTTATCTTGTGAAAGAGAAGTGAAGCTGTGGTGCTGTTCTGTTGGGAAGCTTTTCCTAGCAGGGCTACCAATCCAAGAACAGTCCTGCTGAAAGACACACTACACATCATCAGATTTTTTGCCTGAAAAATGACTAGCACAGTTTGACAGGTAAGATTTCCCACAATAGAGTTCAGACATCTGGACAACCAAAAAGTAGAGAAAGAGAGAGAGAAACATCATTTAAAAGAACGAAATGAAATAAAAAGTTTTTTTAAAAAATCTCTTCTTCTGAATTTAAAGCAAGAGAAAATGAAGACCAGTAGAGAAGGCTGCCTGAGGCAATTCTAACTTAAAGCAATCTGGAAAGGAAAGGATAACACTTCAACCATTTCATCAACTGTCATCTTATAAACATAGTCACCTTTTCTTTTTTTTGGGGGGAGCAATATAAAATACTATCTAATTTTAAAAAACAAGGTACACAAGCATAAATTATTTGCACAAAATATTTTTATGATGCTACTTTAAGATAAAAGATAAAGTGAAAAGGTTAATTATGCTCAAGACAAAATGACTAGAAGATATAACAAACTTACGTATAATAATAAAGTACATTCTAATTAAAGTTGTCATATTTTCATTAAATTTTATGGGAACATTGTAACTCACTTTGAAGTAGCAAATAATTATCAGAATTTTATGAATGCCAATGAAAAATCAGCAATCTGGAAAACTGATATTGTCTTTAACTTTTGTTTTCCTTCTAGAAGAGTGTTTTATTTGTAGGCTGCTTCTCTGACAAAACATTCATAGATGCACACCTATAATGTTGTAATAACAGCAATACTTCTTTGATTTTGTGGAAATTTAAAAGGAAGAACAGGAATAGCTCAGAACTCAGGACTAGACAGGTCTAGTCCTAGACAGGTCTGGAAACTCAACACATCCACACCCTTCCCCCAGGGAAAAGCATCCTTTATTTTCTCAGCTCAGATTTGAGACTCCAAAATCCACTCCTTGCACACAATTAGTTCTTATGTCCCCTGGCCAGCACAACATGAGCCTGCACCTTCTCTTGCATTTTGCCAAGCTGCCTGTACCAGTGCAAGTGCAGTCATCCCATGCAGAACATAATCCAAGCACTATGTGGGAGATGTACACGCCCAGAAAAGAGATATTGCACCCAGACATGCAAAGGAGCAGGACTAAGTGAGCAGGAGTGGCAGACAGCAATGTCTACCACCAACGACAAATGCTCCCAGGTACCAGATCAATGGCTAGAGAACAAATGCTGAGCTAAAACTTCCTCAATGGCACACTGGTTCAGTTCCTCATTTCCTTAAGTCTTACATAGTGCATGTTCACCTCAGTCAAGGTTTTAAATGTGTAAGTCTGAACAGAAGTTAAATCTGCAATATACTGCTCAGTTATTTCCCTATGGTAAAATAAAATTAAACTGACCAAGAGCCAACATCTTGTTTCACATCAGAAAAAAAGGCTAATGCTTTGCTCTGGCAGTGTCAGTATGCTGTGCTAGAATGAACTGCTTTGCTTTCAAGACATTAAATACACTAGCTAACCTCTTTACAGAATATGAGGCTTGTCCTTGTTTTTTTATTCCATTTGCCATTTTCAAGATTTAGTATATGGTGTCATCAACAAACTAAGAATTCCGTTGTTTATCCAGAAGGCAATATACACACAAAAAGACATTTTAGTAATGAGGTAGGCATGAATCAAGCAAATAAATACCTAAATAGACTCAGCACCCTGAAGTATTAGCAAGCTCTTGAGTACTCAAATGGACAGCTTTTAAAGAGATCAGAGAGCAAATTCCAGGAGTTTGCTGTCTTTAAGATCTGTTTCTCAGGTTGGGTTATCCACATTTTGGAGGAGTCCAAATGATTACTCTGCAGAAAATAAAATCTATGTAGCCTGTTTCATTTTAATTAGGAAACCAAATTAAAAAGAGACATCTGCATTCTGAATATAATTGTAATCAGTCATGTTTAAGAAAGATACATTCAATCTAGTGCTGTTGCAGAGCATGGTCACTAGGATGATGAGGGAAAAAGAGATTGTTTAGGCTAGCCTAACAGATGCACATTAGCTAACAGAGGGATAAGAAGCGAGTATAAAATGATCATGACTAAACTCAGACTTGAAATTTTGGAGAAAAAAATTGTCTAACACAAAGTAGAGTGCTATAGCAGAAAGCTCTAGAGTTAATTAAATCTATTGCCTGGAAGACTGCAGCAGCAAGAGCTATTGAATTTGCATGCCTGAATCCAAAGGCAATTCTTACTAATATTCTTCTTAAAGGTGATACACGCCTGGCACTCAAATGGAACTCCAGAGGAAGAAGAGGTGTATTTTCTATAATTTTGCTCCTAAACCTTCTAAACTCCCCCTGCTAGATTACACAGATGGGATTTTAGATCTTGCATATTCAGAATTTTCCTGTGGTTTCAGGACTAGGAAATGGATTCAAAACGATTACTCAACAGGCGATGTCACTCCTGACTTGTCATCAGGTTTTGTCTGGGTAGGACAGGTCAACTCTTTGTCCCACACACGCTCTCTGAGTTCATGCAACTCTGCAATTGAGAAAAAAATTCTTGGACAAAAGAAGCACTCATGGGGAGACTCAGGAAGAGATAATTTAGCTAAGCCTAATTTAGCTTGTGCTTCAAAACTCATGTCAGAGCTTGCTTTATCACTTCTCTGCTGTTGAAATGTATGGCATGTTGCTATAAACATGACAGAATTTCAAAAAAAAAAAAAAACATTTGTTTATGGCTGGCTGCTTTAGTAGCTTAGTGAAAGTCAAGTGGATTATTTTTGCAATATGTTCTCCCCTATTAAACTTTCTGTCCAAGCCTGACAGGAACCGAGGTTATCCCGGAAGAGTGCACTCTAAACTACAATTTGGGGAAGCTACTAGTGCTGCCATTCTTGCTTTTATTAGCCATCTTCACTAGCTAACATTAGAAAGAAACTTGGGTCTTGTTCTTGGCTGCATTTCTGTGACAAGCGTTTCCAATCTAGAGCATTAATTTTTGACCTGCTGAAACAAAAAATATTCCCCTGGAGCTAAAAGGGAAAATTTGGTTGGATTTCTATGAAGCTTCATACAGTTCACTCCTAAAGTGATCCAAACAGGAAGTAGAAAGGTCAAGAGAAATCCAGACAGCTGAGAAATGTATTGGGTCCTCAGCTAAGAAATATATGGAGAGTTCAGCAGATAGCAGTAATCCTTTCTGGTTTTAATTATGGGCTGCCAGTGATCCTAATTTCTGATAGTATAACTGGCTGCTTTTAAGGGGTTTTCAATATCCCTGTATATAACTACTAATAATAATTAAGAAATCAAAGGTTAGAATGTTACCTTCTACTTACTTCATTCATCAGATCAGCATTAAGACCCTGTTAACATATTGTAAGACATTAATAGATGTTTTATTACCAATTATATTTCAGGATTAGTTTTCATATAAATGCCCTGTTGCTAAGTGTATGTCATCTCATTGATTCTACTACAATGCACCAAATGCAGTAGATAAAAATGGATAATAACTCACTCATGTAATGTTACAGGTACATTTGGTACCTTTCTATCCTCTGATTATAGACATATCAGCTCATTAAAAACTAGTGTAAGAACACTAGCTGAGCCCTTCCTTTTATCAAACTACCAGTGTGAATCTAGAGGCTAAGCCCTTCTCTTTTAATGATTCTGTAGTACTGCCTTCATAATTGGAGGAGGCTGGGAAAAGTGGAAGGAGAGCACATGGTGTTTCAATCAGCCTTTTTAGTTACAGAGGTGCTCTTTTTTCATGTCTGATTTCAAGCATGTTTTTAAATGTCCTCTTGTGCCCTTTTCTGGTTGTTTCTTTTATTAAAAAAAGTGTTGATATTCAATATCAGAAAAGCTGCTGCACTTGCATAGATGCCACATTGACAGAATGACTTTATACAGTCATTTAGAAGCTGTAGAGCACTATAGACCTAATGGCAAAATTGTGTATCTGGTAAACAACACACATATACTAAATAATATAACATAATTATGCAAAATAAAATATAAGTGCAAATCTAATTTTGAACCATTAGAGATCAAGGAGATGTTTATTTCTAGAAAGAGTATGACAGCATTTCTTGTGGCTGCCTTAATAAATAAAGTCAGTCATTTTTTTGGCTCCCAGTCCAATTGCATATAGGTTGTTTCATGTCTCTAACGGGCTCTCTCTTTTGATGCTTTAAAGGGATAAAAAAGTTTTGGTTTTGGCCTGCACCAACTGAAAGGTCTTCTACATTTACCACAGGAAACTTAGCCCTCCAGCTACTGACACGAAAGTCCTTCCCTTCCAGGTTTTTCAGTCATCAGAAGGAAAAATAGATTCAGAACTAAACACAGAGTCCCTTAAAGATTCCCTGGTGGCACTCACTGTCTGAAACATGGGTCAGCCCACTTCCTCTGCAAAAAAACACACAAGAAAATAGTCACTGCAGAGAGTTTCTTAACAAGTCCAACATCAGGCACACAGGGCTACCCATGAGCCTCTGTTCTCTCCTGTTCCACTTGCTCATGGTTTGTCTTTTCCTTTTCTTTCCCTCAAATATGATTTTCTTGTTGCTATGTTGAGGTGGAACTGATTAATCTCATCACTACTCATTAACCCTGTGTTTACCAGTATTGTCTGTATAGCTGGTCATGTGGCACCATTGGAAGGCATAAGAAATGTTTCAGCTGAAATATATACCATAGAAATATAATAGTGCCCATCTGACTCTTGGATGATTTTCATGGCCAAAGGCAAGATGAAAAGTAATAACTAATTCTACAGAAGATGAAGATTTAAGGTTTCTCATCTTTTCTTAGCTGAATATTTAGATAAAATGATTTTATAGCTGCCAAAAAAAAAAAAAAAAAAAAAAAAAAAATTACAGCATATACCACAATTTGCAGTTCCACTACCCAAGATAAACTAATACCATATGACAAACTGATTCAACAGACTTATTCTGTTATTATTACCTGTTTTAGAATTCTCAAATAAAATCAGTCAGCTGCAATGCCTACTGTGTCTCCCAGAGTTCCGCTGGTTCTCTTGGTATCTTAAACACAAGTGACTGTTGGAAAGAGAAAGGTTATATTAGTGCCCTGAAATATCATATCAGATAATTAAGTTGTCTAAAACAGAGGTTAGAAACTTATTTTAGAACCTTCCATATATTAACATTTTGATATTAGTAGTTAATAAGACATATCCTCAAGGGCTGTTGAATTACTTTACAAATGAGATCCCAGGAAATAGTATTATTTGCACTTCATACTGAGGAAATTGGGAAACACAGATGCTATTAGGCAAAACATAAACAGTGATTCAAGTATAGGAACAGAAATGATGGCACAGATCTGTTTAACAGCATTTAACTGGGTCAAGGTAGGAGTGCTGATCTACCATGTACCCTTTGTAGAGATAGAGGGTAGCCCAGTAAATATGATTTTGCTATTAATGACAAAAAAAAACCCAGACTTTGTATTACCCTTAAGGTTTTGGGCCTGAAGACTTGCCAAGGTTTTGGCATGAGGTGATTTTCTTTGGCATGACCGTGTTATCCACTGCCTAGAAGTGAAGTAGCTATTGTCTAAATTAGTTTTAGCTTAGCTATAGTTTGTAACAGGAAGAAGTTATTCTAAGGGGTTATACAATTCAGGACTTAAGAGCAAAAATATGTTGTGGAAGGATAATCAGAGATCTCAGACTGTAAATACCAATAACAACAGGTAAGCAGAAGTCACTATACCAGTGCAGACTTGTGAGTAACGTGACATTAGTTTTAAAGAAAATATGTATATATAATCTGAGTAATTAGGAGCCAATGAAAATAAGCAAACATATAAAGAAAATATATAAAAATAAATCCAAGCAGATGAAAGACTAAGGAAGAAAGCCATGTTTTGAACATCACAGTTAGTTGACGAAGACCATAGCAGAGTGATGACTTGTTTTTGACCCCCCTCTCTTCATTCTTCTTTGGGAAGTGTCAACACTGGACACAGAAGGACATTGAAGGGGTGAGCACAACACTACTGAAGAGAAGGGAGAACTAAGTAGTCTTGTCATAAAAACTTCAGTAATATTTATGAAGACACTCTGCGTTAGCTTGGACTATTAGACTACTGTCCTGGTTTTAGCTGGGACAGAGCTGATTTTCTTCACAGTGGCTGGTATAATGCCATGTTTAGACTTTTACAAGAATATCAATGTTGATAACACACCAATGTTTCAGTTGTTGCTGAGCAATGCTGTACAAAGTCAAGGATGTTTCAGTTTTTCAGCTTCTCATACTGTCTAGTCAGCACAATGATCTGGGATGGGACAGAAACAGGACAGCTGATCCAAAAAAATTGCAAAAGGGATGTTCCAGACCATATGATATTCAGTGGAAAAAAATATATATATAAAACTGAGGGGAATTGTCTGGGGGGCAGCCGCTGTTTGGGAACTGGCCAGGCACCTGTTAGCAGATGGTAAGCAATTGCTTTGTGCATCACTTGTTTTGTAAACATATATACATATACACACACTCAGTTAGGTTACTATGATATGCCTTCAGTTTATTTCCATGGAAACTACAGCAGATACAAAGAGTGCAATAACACTATTTGATAAAGCAAACTTCCAGCCAGAAAACACTATTCTTCAACATAGCCATCAGCTGATTCATGTGGATGAGCTGATCAAGACATTCTTCATTTCACAATGTGACAGCTGTGCATGGCCTCCAGAACATTGCTTTTCCTCCATGTCATTGTCACCACTGCTGAAATGCACCACCCACTGCTTCACTGTGCTCACATCCACTGTTTGGTCTCTTTAAATATTCAATAAGCATCCATGAATGTCAATGGGAGCCATTTTTACCTCATGGAGGAATTCAGTTCCAGTCCTTTGCTTCATATGCACTTCCATATCAGACACCACCTTGCAGACTCCCCTCTGATGCAGTCTGCTGCACAGCAACAACATGTAACAGAATATTGGTGGGAAGGTTCAACCTCTACTGAGATACCACTAACACCTGCCTCTGATGTTGTGGGCCAACATAATGAAGTAGGAGGTATTACTTTTTGGAGCAGACTTTGTACATTATTACTACTATTATTTCTCTTTCCCTTTTCTGTTTTAGTAAATAGCCTTTATCTGAATCTACAAGTTCTACTTTTTTTTTCAAATTCTTTCCCCTGCCCCATTAGGAGTGGGGGGAAGTGAGCAAAAGTCTGTATGGTGCTAAGCTACCTGTTGGGTTACACCACAGCAAGGACTGAAGCACTAATCTGGGCTAGCAATAAATTTCTAGCTCCATCTACATAGCATTAATGCATTTTTCCTCATAACTGAATTTTGAGCATTATGAGACAGACAACCATTGTCAGATACTGTAACACGATGGAAAGCCCAACAAGACAGCAGAGCAGCAAGATCCCAGGCTGCAGCAAGTGAGGGTCTGCTCAAACACAACAGCAGTGGGCACAGAAACAAGGGAAAGAAGCTGTTTACCTTCAGAAAGCCTGTAAGGTCCTCAGGTAGATAGAGACTGTCAAATGAGAGGCTCTTGCCTCCACCACCAACCCTTAAATGAGATCTGGGAAGGGGTGGATCCTGGCTTCAAACCTTCCAGTTATTCAGGAGCATTGCTTGCATCTGAACTCCCCTGGGTTGACCCTGCCTTCCAACCAGGTTCTCCGTCATTGGTTCAAGCCGTGACTTAGCATTTCCACTACAGATATGAAAGCTCACAAAGTGCCATGTACTATGTGGTCTCTTAACACTCTGGTACCATGCCCAGAGCAAAACAGAAAATGTTCTCCAAGAACTGATACACTCCCTGCCAGCAGTAATGTCCTTTTACAGGATCAATTAGGAATTCTTACTCTACATTTGAAGGAAATTGCACTGCTTTCAACAAATAATAATTATGGTATATTTTAATGCAAAACTCATTTTCTAATACAAAGCATCAATGAGTAGCATATCTGTTTTCAGAAGGAGAAGCTGAACAGGTCAGTTTGTTTCAAAGATAATAACATGTGAAATGGAAAGAACACTTTTCCACAGAAGGGATTTAATCCTTCCTGAAAATGGTTCTACTGCTTTCACTCTTAAAATATGATATTGTTGCATTCTGCCCACTTTGGAATGGTCGCATTTCAGTGAAAGACGAAATAACATTCTCCCTAATACATACACCAAAAAATCTACCGTGTAAATAGAATGTCATTTTTATTATTAGTCCCTTTCCAGACCATTCTTCATAATGCAGAGTTAGCACTTTTCAGCTGTCACAGTGCAGAATATCCTTTTTCTCTCTTATGCTCAGTATCAAAAAGTACCTACTATGGCAGATTAATCTTGTTCAGTAGCATGATGCCCCAGCAGGAACACTGGAAAAAATCTTTCTTCAGAACCACAGCTCCTGCAACAGCAGCTTTCATTTCTACAGAATTTTTGATTTCTCAGAAAGCAAGAGTGAGAGCCAGAAACTATTGACAATAAACCTAAAATAAAAGCAGACTTAAGTAAATAAACACAAGGTTTGGTAAACAAAGTCCTGGGCAAGGGAATAATGGGGGAAAAGATTGTTGGGAAGGCAATACATACGAAACAAAACAATATTGAAATCAAACACTTCCAAAATGTAAGTGCAGTAAGACAGATATGAAATCACAGAGAGCTCTCTACATACTTCAGAAACAGAGATTGTCCAAAACGTATAAGCGGGGAAAATGATTAGAGTGACTAAGAAAGTAGTACAGAAGCACACACAGACAAAACCAGGAATGGATAAGTGCAAATGTGTAAATGCAATGGATAATAATCTAACAAAGGATAGGGGTTTTATTATTATTATTATTGTTTAAGTGACTTTATAAAAACATTAGAGCTCATGAGAAGGCGAAGCAAAATTTCTTGAGCTGTATGGAGAAGGTTGAGATATTAACAGATGACATGGTGAAGGCAGAAATGTCTGAGGCATTTTTGCTTCCTTTTTCACAAAATGTTGATAGTGATCAGATGCTTCAGAAGACTGCTGTTTACAGCAAAAGGATGAGAACTTAGGCGGTACTAGAAACAGAATACATTGGAGAATATTTAGGTATTCAGGAAAGCTACATATATTCAAGACACAAGGCCTGAGGAAATTTATCTTAGAGCAAAGCAATCTTTGAATCATTAGTGATTATCTTCTAGACTTCATGGAGAATAGATGACATCTGAAAGGGATGGAGAAGGATAAGTATTGATCTTACCTTTAAGAAAAAGAAAAATAAACACCTGGTGAATTCAAGATCAGTAAACATAATTTTGTTTTGCAGAATGTGCCAAAGCAAATGATTAAATAATCAATTTGTAAGCACTTTAAAAAAGTAACATTAAGAATCCACTATCCATTTATTGAGACAAAACCTTGTGAATGACTAACTGGTTTGCTTTTCCTGGTTGATTCTCTCTCAGTGAATAGAAAGAAACACAAGCCAAACCATGTATAGAACCTGGGTATATTTTTGCACAGTCACTTTTCCAGGAGAAAAAGAAGGAGAAAATGATCTGCCATGGCATCCCCGCGACACTGAAAGAGTTGAGAAGAGAGGCCAATGCCTGGCATATCTGTTTTGCCTGAACATAGAAGCATAGAAAGTCAGAGACGTTTTTTAAGGCAATTATCAGTACATTACATCACACTTTGTATTAGGTGGGGACCACACTTCTAGTGACTGATTTCACAAACGGAGTAAATTATGGAAAAGAAAAGCTGCTTACATTTGTGGATAATTGAGCTGAGAGGGACTGCAGGCACAGTGGAGAACAAAGTTAGAATTCAAAATAATCAAGATAAATTGGTGAAATGAGGTGAGACCGATACAATAAAATTAAATAACAACAACTGTGAAGTACCACAAGGAACTCAAATGCACCCATATAATATGGGAAACAAATGACTAGGTAGCTACGCTGCAGAAATGGATCTGGGGGATAGTGGAACTACAAACTGAACACAAGTTGAGAGTGTGCTGCTGTTGCAATAATTTTGGGCTGTATTACTAGGGGAGTAATTTGGAGTTAGAGGGCAGTCATCCTGGTCTACAGGGCACTGGAGAGACATCCCCTTAAGTCCAGTTTTCAGCAGGACGCTTTCAGAAAAACACAGATAAACCAGAAGAAATGCAGAAGACAGCAGTAACAATGAAATGGTCTGGAAAAATTAAACTGTAAGATACTGAAAGAACATACTATTCCTAGGCTGGAAAAGTCAAAAAGGAGGGCAAGATCTAATCCATCATTGCCGCTCCATGGCCTGACACAATCTTCATGGCTCAGCTGAATCCTCCTGAGTCTGTCTCTTTTCCTTGCCAATTGAAAAAGAACATAATAAAAAAAATCCAGACTAAATTCTTACCTATTGCCAGCAAACCAATAGCTTGGGGAATTTAAACTGGAACAGTCCCTTTTACTTTGACAGTTGTCCTATATTTAGACTTTCCCATCTAAGTCCTGATATCTTTCAACACTTTTCAAGAGCTCTGCGCATATAGCATGTGAATTAATCTGCCTTTGGAAAAATACAATTAAGCATCACCACTGAGATTTGGTTTAGTGGGACATCTATGAGAGTAAGTTGATCTGTAGTTTTTAGGATCAGATACTTGATAATATGCTTGATCCTTAAAAAATGCAAGATAAAGATAAAAACACAGTCTGTTATCAGGAAGCCATTCTAAATCAGCTCCAAAATCCTATCAATCGCAGTGATATTTCTCATCTGATTTCCATTTCTTTGAAGCTACCTAGCTCTCATAGTACAATAAACAATGCATTTGCACAGAGGTAACCTATCTCATTAATAGCACTTGAAAATAGTGAAGTTCCTTATAGGACTTCAGGTACATATTAATAAGCCTCACTTAGAATCATAGAATCACAGAATCACCAAGGTTGGAAAAGACCTACAAGATCCCCCAGTCCAACTGTCCACCAACCACCAATAGTTCTCACTGAACCAATCCAACGTCTCACTGTCCCTCAATACAACGTCTAAATGTTCCTTAAACACCTCCAGGGTCAGTAACATCTCCACTTCTTAACAACTTTCTCAATAAGAATGGAATTTCATCTGGGAGATCATAATCCCATGTTCATACTGGATGATTAAGCTGGAGGGATGGTACCAAATTACAGCATTACACTATCCTGCACGCCAGGACCTACATGTAGCACTGAAACTTTATTTGAGTAGGGAGAACATCAAAAGGTAAGGATCAGATAAATGCTGGAAAGTTTGTAGATTAAACCCCAGTTGGTAGACATGTTCAATCTACAGAACTGACTGTTCAGGCAGATAATGGTGTTTCTCTTTCGAGGCTTTAGGGCACATTTGTATTTCTCCTTCAGTTTCCTTTGCTGGAAGGAGTATGTCCAAATTCCAAATTACAGACTATATATTTGCCCTGCAGAAAAGTCTTCTTTTATCCTCTGGACATCTGACTAGGACAGGGTGGGGACCCAGCTAAAACACATGAACAAGAGCTAGAAAGTTACTTACGAAGTTTTGCAGTGAATTTTGGTTTTCTTGTATTTTTGTTTTCCTCTGAGCTGGTGTCTGATATGACAATACAACATCTACATTATTTGGTGTGGAATCAAAAGTAGTAACATGGACAGGTAAACAGAAAGATAAAAGCAGTAAGGTAATTGCTTCTAATGGGCGACTGGGGGAAGGGCAGATAAAGAAGGCAGAGATAATAAATGCTCCTTAGTCAGGCTGTTTCTTTTGTAATAATCAAGAATTCTGCTATTCACTGTTACCAATGCAATGAGCTCTGTATTTTTTTTAGAAATGGAAGCATTATGTTGAAGGGCTGAGAAAGCTCTTGAAACAGTGCAGAATTATCAGCTCTCATGCTGAAAGCCCTGAGTGAAAGGGAGAACGTTAGGAGAAATCATGCTGGTTCTGGCAGCCCACAAGAGGTTGAGGTTGCTGTATTTCTATGACCAAGGTCCAGCCAGTACTGAGGCTAAGTGTGGAATCCCAGTAAGCAAACACAGTATATGGGTACACTGTATATGTATGTAAATACATGTCTTGCCACACAGATAACACACAGCATTCACACAAATACAGGCAGCAGCTGGGCTCAAATAGCCAGTCTGCACAGTGACTGGCCCTTGTATCCCCCAGTATCCCCAGCTGCTGGCATCTGGGGACAGATAAGCCCCAGACACCCCAGCCAGCAAACTATTCGCAGATAAATAGCCTTCCCATTATTCTTCTATTTTCCCCACTTCCCCCTCCACAAATCCAATAATAAGTCTTGTGAAATCCCATGATGCTCCTCACTTGCAGCCTACAGTGTATCCCATATCCCTCATCAACCATCTTACCTAGTCCAAAAGTTAATACAGCACTGGGTGGGTTTCATGCCTGGACTCTGGGGCTGAGGATCTCCTCCTGGAAAAAATCTGACAGAGCACAGCCAGGGTGCTCCTTCCTCTGAGTCCTTAATTTGAGTTTCCCAGCAGCCATTGTGCCCTTCCGCTCCTATGGGCTTGTGGAGACAGACCTGTGATGGTCCTGGGACTAGCAAGAATAGAGTATCACTTAGATCTCCCACCTATTGTTGCCTTTTGTGCATGCACACCAACTCTTAATCTAACAGAGGGAATACAGTGAGTGATCAGAAATCACATTCAAAAACTGGAAGGAGGTAGGCAACTAGGCAGGAGAGATGCACATACAGGAATATAAAAAAAGGAAGGAAAATCTGCAGAAAAGGTGAGGTTGGTCTAAACTGACCATCTAAACTGATGGGAGAGTGTTGTTCTTCAACAAAAGCAGAAGAAAATCAATATGGATTTATGGACTTGGCTTGGTTTTGAAAACAGCTATCCCATTGAGAACACTTGTGGTTTGACTAGATGCTCACTCACTTTCCTAAAAAATACAGTGGGCAAAAGACCAAATTAGTGATTTGGAGTGTTTCTTTCTCATCTTAGTTACTTATCTAAAGATCTGATTGGGATTGGCAAAGCAACATAACGTAAAATAAAACTCTGATCCATTACTTGAAAAGAAAATGTGGAACTGTAATATTTATACAACATGGGAGGTGCCCTACAGCTCACACCAAAGCAAGACTGACAGATGTTTGGCAATTTATGCATGTCTCATGTCATGGATCTTTGCAGCGTTTTGTATGTAATGGAAGAGACACTTGCACAAGAGGAAGGTAAGCAAAAGGAAAGAGTAATAGAAATGGACATTTTGAGCAATAGAAGAGGGAAAAGATGTCAAGTCCATTTTGTCAGAAACTTTTTCCCTCTACTTATCTTTTCTGGGTAAAGATACAATGATGTTTGTTGTTTTCTTTTCTAATTAGACTTCCTATGAAAATATTAGCAAAAGGTTTCTTTAAAAAACTTGTACAGTCTGCACCCCTGGAGTTTTTTAAGACTTATCTGGATGAAGCCCTGAATAACCTGGTCTGACATCAGAGCTGGCCCTGATTTGAGTCCGGGATTGTACTTGACACTTCCTGAGAATTCTTCCAGCCTGAATTGTCCCGTGAATGATCAAAAATCTTGGTACATCAGCAAGGTAACATGCATATGTGAAAGCAGGCAGGACAGCAAGCAAATTTTAAAAAGTTGGTAAGCGTATCATATCTGCAGATGTCCCTTTATGCAGAATATCAGTTACGTCTATGGCTTATGCATGCCACATAGATGCATGGCATGGAGGTTTAGGGCTTTTTTACCTCAGGAACTTCCGAATTTGAATGCTACAGTAGGGTGAGCCTGGACTCAGATCATCTTAGAACGTTATTTCTGTGACATCTGCAACAACGTAAAAGTCATACAAGAGAAGGGTGAGTTTCAGGGAGGAATAACCTACTCAAAGGAGTTATCTGCCTCTATCTTGCAGGAATGAGGCAGCAGATCTTGAACATGTAAGATAGGACAAAGGGGAATGGTTTTAAAGTGAGACAGGGGAGGATTAGGTTAGATACTAGGAGGAAGTTTTTCACACAGAGGGTGGTGATGCACTGGAACAGGTTTCCCAAGGAGGTTGTGGATGCCTCATCCCTGGAGGCATTCAAGGCCAGGCTGGATGTAGCTCTAGGCAGCCTGGTCTAGTGATTGGTGGCCCTGCACATAGCAGGGGGGTTGAAACTAGATGATCATTGTGGTCCTTTTCAACCCAGGCCATTCTATGATTCTATGATACACTAATAACTTTTCTCTAGGCAACCTTCTCTGAGCAAATTCATACTTTTCTAGGTCACAAAGTTTATGTTCACATTATTTTTTCCAGTCCATTGTGACATCCTGGGATGGACTCTTTTGTCAGGTAAACCTAATTTCCACCATTCAAGCTGCAAGAAGTTTATCACTGTCAGAAAAGTGGTGAGGACAGAATTGCCACTTCCCATGACATTCCTTTTGGTGTAATGGATAGAAAGGGAAATTTCACATCAGCACTGCCAAAACAGTGCATAACGTCAAGTGAGAAAGATGTACCCCTGAAGTAACTCAAAATGCTATTTGGGAACTGCTTCAGCAGCAATAGGAAGCTCAAATGAAAAACATCTCCTCAAAGTGCCTGAGTAAATCTCAGATATAGATAAAACAATGCTTCAGCTGTCCCTATTTAATTTCATTAGATTGTACCACAATGTTTGAGAACATAATAAACATTGTTTGGGCTGGAATAAAAATATCTCAACTTTCTTTACTCCTACCTTAAAATTCTCTGCAAATGTGGAAAAGAATGTAAGAATGTGAGAGACACATAAAAGAACTGAGAACAATAGAAACAATCACTGACAAAGCAACATCCTACCCATAAATATAGCATTATGAGTATTGACAAGAACAGGAAGAAAACTTATTGTGTACAAGATTCTGATTTCCATTCAGGTGAGAAACTGATACTCTTTAAAAGCAGTTACTCATGACACGGGGGAAAATTCTCACGATGCTGAATGTGCGGCAGCTGGTGCGATGTTCATATGTCACGCTTTCTCTGTTAGAACATGGACCTCTTGAAGAGTAAATATATTAGAAGTAACATAGAGTCAAGAGTGTTTTGTTGTGTGGGAGATTTACACTTCTTGACATTGTCCTGAGAGCAAGGTTGCTCTTTCCTTTTAAATTATAGCCATGGCCATTAAGAGTTTTGAACTGACACAGAGTGTCTTTCTGGTTGCCTGTCAATGTGTGGTTTTTATTTCTCTTCCTCCAAGAAGTTATATTATCTATTAATATAGAAGAGTTTTCCAAAGACAAATACAGAATAGGGAGTTAAAAATATTAGAAGATGCACATATGGAACACTAAATACAGCTGGATGCAGATCATCAATCTATTTTATACACAGTTTTCTAGTCTTTGTATATTCACTTCTCAATCAGAATCTTCTGCATGTTTTAAATCCTGTCAAATTAGACAATTTCACAGCTTTCTGGAGACTAATCTTTCTCTCTAGTTAATATAAAAATTATATTAAATGTGAGTGGATCAAATAATGGTACATATTTTGTTTGTTGCTCAGCTGTGATAATTATTTATATATTTAGCTTGTACTTTCCATTAACGTGTATTAGAGTACATCCGTTGACATCTCATGGACTGCAGAGATTAAACACTGCTGGAACAAATGAACCTTAATCAGAATTTGAGCCTCGTTTCTTATGCTTTCATGAAGGAAAACAGAGCGAACTGTAGTAATGATGTAAAAACAACAACAAAAAAAACTGAATATCTTTAGAGATTTAATAGTGTTGTGGGTTTTTTTTTCTCTTAATATCTAAGGAAATAATAAAGGAAAACTATCTTAATGCTTTTGCCCATACATTTGATTATTAATGGCCCTGGAATCTAAAAAGGTCTGCCAACCCACCGAAGTGCTAAGTGACAGTGTACCAAATAATGTCCACCAATCACACCGCTTCTGTCCAACAGAAGTAAAAGGTCATCTCAAAAGTGAAGACTGAATAATTCATGTTCATTCTACCCTTACTCTTTTTGATAAAGTTGCTAGGAAAAGACGTTGATAATGATGATTTTGAAATACAAACACCCATCCAGTTAGAATTATTAGTACTATGGTAGGTTTTTCTCTTGCCCGGGAAAGGCTTAATGGAACAACATTCCGCTCATAGACAATGAGCAAATACTTGTACCCGTACTCAAAAATTGGAGTTAAAAGCACATAGCCTTGAGTACACACATTTAAATGCCACTACTGATTCACATCTTTAGCACAATAATGCTTTGAGAACCATCCCCAATTTACCAGCAATGAGTGACAATGTACAAAGAACGTGCACTATGGGGGACTCTGATAGGGCTCTTTGTTAGCTAAGCACACTCATCTGTTCTGTGTCTCTGCAGTCAAGTCAAAAGCATGATCTGCTGGCGTAGCTTTCTGCAAGTATACTCCAATGTTAATCATACAGAGCTTCCTGTAGAGGAGCTACACCAGCTCTCAGGCACCAAAGAAACATCTGCTTTAGTAAGGGCAGCAATTTTTCTTGTGGAGTGCACTCCACATATTGGAGCGTACTTCAGAAAAATATCACACCACCTAGAAAGCACCCTAGAAGCAATACAGTCCCAGGGTGAATACAGACAAATGGAATCTGGCACTCAGATGTATGCTTACGTATTTAGTACACATGGTGATTTAGACCTCTTATTGATTGCAAATGCATATTTTAATGGAAATACTTATAAAATGATGCACTGATGTGTTGTAAGGTTTTTAGGGAACTTTATTTTAATTTCTATACTGAGGAAACTGTATTTGGTGTACTGCATCTGATGAAATTTAAAGATTCAATTAGATAAGCGTTGATTTCATTGTCACAGAAAATACTAATTTAAGTGCAAGCCTCCATGCTTTCTACTTCAGGGACCTATAGTGCTATTTTATTGGTTGGGTACTGCTTGCTGATTTTTGATACTTTAATAAAACCTTTTGGCATTGCTGTGGTTTCCCATTTCCTTACAATTACACAAACTACAAGTCCTTAATACAAATGAAGACCTTTATTAAACTTGTGAATATATGCAAGAAAAAAGTCTAGAGCACTGCAGTCCAACCTGCTGATTGCTAACAAGATGTAAAAGTGCTTTTTAAATTATCAAACAGTGTTTAATCTAAAAAAAGAAAAAAAAAAAAAGGAAAAAGAAAAATAGTGTTAATTAAAACTAAAGCACAGCCTGTAAATAACATTTAAAAATTTGCCACAGGAAAACTGAATGGCAATGATCTGCTTTCTTCCATGCTCCTAACTTTTCTGTTATGCACAGCGTGCAGTGCTCCCAGAGCAAAATAAGAGAGTATTTACTCTGTTCCTTCTGTGGTTACTTGAACTGTACATTCTCTAAAATACATGACTGTAGCCAGTAAATCCCATAGGGGGTTACTTGCTTTTAACCTTCCTGATGGATTTACCAATATTGTGAAGCACCCTTCCTAATTCTCTTTGCTCTTATTTTTAAACTTTGTGAGGAATCTAGAGCCAGGTAAAACCAATTCATCTGCAGAAGCCGACATTTCATGATGTTGTATAGACAGAATGACCATAGCAAAATCACAGCCTGAGGTGGATATTAACTGCATTTTGTTGTGCTTTCAGCTGCAGCCAGCAATACAAGTGCATTTAGGCCATTCGGATTGGCCCATATTTTTAGGCCAGCTGGATTAAGCTGAGGCCTGACTTTTCTCTGGCAGGATGAAGAATTGTCACTCCTGCACAAGTCAGAAGGGACACACGCCTGCTTGATAGCTTGTGAAGACATAAGTCTTCACAAGGTTGTCCCATGAAACAATATGGCATATGATGCTGTTCCTGAAGTTTAGTTATCAGTAGAGTTGAGATTATCTCTGAAAGAAGCAAAACTGATGTGGGAGGTGTTGAGTGCATGGCTATGCTGAACACCATCCTGAGCATCTGCCCTCCTTCTATAGAACTCTGATCCACAAACGTGTCCAGGTTTCCATGATCTCATTATTCCCAGGTCATGCAGAGGTGTTCTGTACCTTTTTTTTAATACTTCTGTGAAGATTTGAATCTAAGCTTCGAACTCAGGCTTCTGGGCAGCATGCCCAGCCTGTGTGACCTCAAAGAACCTGAAAAGGAAAGGAAGAATCCAACCTTTTCCTTTTAAAGGAAACAAGTATTATCCTCACTTTATCAAACTGCAAAAACTGAACTGAGGAGGTATGACTTTGCACAGAGAGGACAAGGTGAAGGTGCACAAAAGAATTTAGGTCAACAGCTGCTATCGAACCTAAGTAAACCTACCTGTAAGGATACAGTTGGAATGTAAGAATGTCTGGTTTGTGAGGATATCTGATTGATAGCTAGTCAGCAAACAAAATATAATAATAAAAGGAGAAGCAGTAGATTAAACACACACATATATAAATTGTAACAAACAGTACGTAATTGAGGTCACACCAAAATCAGAGCTCTCATGTCCCTATAGGGGCCATTGGAGGAACTGCTCAGGCATGACCTTGACCAGATTCAACCAGAACAGTGAAACTGGTAAGCAAGGGGAAAAAAGATAATTAAGAGCAAACTTGATTTGGGATATTTCAGCAGGACTATGGAATCAAGTTAAGTGTATTAAAAGATGTTTCAAGGGGATTGTAGGAGCACAAGACACACAAGGAATGTTTGGTTAAAGGACAACAAGCAGGAAAAGGGAGAGATTGGTGGATCAGGGAGTCTAAGAGGGAGAGGAGGAAGGATAAAAGGGGGCAGTTATGTGCCAGCTGATTTCTGGTCAATGCACTTGCCTGGCCAAGCTCTGCACCTGATCACCACTGTTTGTCCTTTCTTCTTATTAAACACTATTCCTAGCTCTATTCCTAACCAATCATCTTATTTCACCATGATATTGTTCTCAGTTCTGTATGGTTGATTTGGGGAGTGAGTTTCAGCCAAGCTCAACTAACCAGTGAGAAATGGCATGTGGAAAGGCCAGGGACAGAGATTGCAGCTGGATAAGAGATCAGTGTCCAAGCAAGGATACTGGACTGACTTAAAGTCCACACTATTATCTAATGAACCTTCAGATGCAAGAATTACTGGAAATTGAGAGACTGTGGGTGTGTGTAGGCCCGAGCAAATTTAAATCCTGAGCAGACTGAGAGGAGGGAGAGATTCAGCAATCTGTGTTGTGCATGGTTATGTGCATACTTTGTGTTTCTAGATGCTGCCAAATGCAGTGGTCTCTTGCCTGCACCGAGCTGTGTGGCTGGAAGTGTTTGTATTTATTTTGTGTATATTTGTACCCACAAAATACATGCCTGGCCTTGCTACAGGCTGAGTCTGGAACTGGGACCAGAAGTGGCTTTGTCTGGCAGAGTGGGAGGAAAAACCTTGTGTCTTAAAATCCTCAGGATCTAACTTCCCTAAACACAACCAGAAGATCAGCTGCAAAATAAAAGTTCTTCTGGATGACAGTTCTGCATGCGTAAGCCAATGTGATTTTATGATAAAGAGAAACCTGGCACTGCTGGGAATATAAGCATTAAGGTGAGTGAGAGGAGCCCCCAACCCACAGCAAAACTGCATTGTACCAGTTAGCCTGTGTGCGGCCACAGATGTTCTTCACCAGTGACCAGGTTGGTCATTTCTGCCTGTAGTGATTGGGTTAGTAAGGACCATGGATGTGAACAGAAGTCCTTCCAGTTCTGCTGAAAATATCAGAAGAAAAAGCAGTGCAGTATAGTTTTGTTAAAACTGCAAGGCACACACAGGCAGTGAGAGTATTATTGCAAAAAAATGAAACCAAACCAACAACAACATGGCTAATCTATTATAAAAACAACAACAAAACCACAGAGGAAAGCTCAGCTTACACACATCTAAGGGTAGATTAAACACAAAAAAAAAAGAAAAAACAAAAAACCAACAGGTTGCTTATTACCATATTATTGATAAGAGTGCAGCACGGCATGACACAGCAATTCCGCCATCACGTGGCCTGCACCACAGAGCCCAGTACGCCTCTTCCTGCTCAGATCTCTGAGAAGTAAACCAGCTCACGCTGCTTCACAGATTACTGCTCCTGCTCACACACCAGCTCACTGAGAGCTGGCTCGGGCATCTCTACAGTATGCGGTGTAGATGCCCCAAAGTGCACACAGATCAGCAAACTGCAATATTAAACTCTTCAGCTCACATTCTTAGACATTCCCAATGCATTTTTTTGTTGGAAATGTGAATGAAGCATGTTGAAATTCTAAGCCTACAAGCACCAATATTTCAAACAAACTCATTTGTGCACTTAGTGGTTGATCTACAGCCCACTAGAGACAATGGGAAGACTGCCATTAACTTCACATCAGGCTCATAAAAAATGAGGCAGATAACTCCCATTAATGTTAATGAGAGTCATGTATATAAATCACCTACCCGCTGATGGAAAAAGAAACCTTTTTCTGTTCTGCTTTTTACAGGGCTTCCACAGCCTGTGATGTTCACAGTCCTCCAATAGCATTTTGAAGACAAAAGGTTTTCCAGCAGCCATGCCTTTCTATCGATTTTGCTTTCTGTCAACACAAGTCAGGCTTTATATAGACAGAATACTTCTAAGCATACAGTCATACCAGTTTTAACATGGCCATGAATGGACTCAAAATTACAGTGAAGTTAATTCCAAGAAGGCAAATAATAATTATTTCTCAAATTACTGTTGATGAACTACAATAAAAATTCTTGCTTTTCTTTTCAATTAACTTTAAAAAACGAGCATTAATTTTCCTAAATTTGCATTTTAACTGAAAAAGAGAATTATTTCTTTTTTTTTACCAAAAAAGATGAGTTTTTTCACTCCTATTTATGATTGCTTCATGTTGCCCTACTATCATACAAAATCCCCTGCTTTACAAAGAAGACATATACAGACATACAGAATTACAGAATGGTGTAAAAAAGGTGCTATTTGTTTTAGATAACCTTTCCTCTTTACACAGTGAGTATGTCCTGAGTAAAAAAGATGACATTAAAATAATTCTGCTGTAATATATTAGTCTCTTGTGGGCTTTTTGGCAGCTTCTATAGTTTAAAATAATTTTAATACTCATTATTTCTAAATAACAAAGGGCTTTCTGATGTTCAGTATTTTGTCTTTTTAATTGTATAAATCTATATGTAAAAAATTTAAAACAAATATTAAAAAAAGATAAAAGTATAAACTCACTAACATCTAAATTTTAGTGGAATTTTAATAGCATTTTAGAGACTGCATTTTCTTGTACATTTCAATTATGATGAATGGTCAACACAAAGCATAGGAAAAATGAGCTACCATTAACAACTTGTCACCAACAGGAGATATTAGGATTCCAGAAAGCATTGCAAATGGATTTTTAGTTTTCAAGACTAGGCCACAGCTGCTTTGCTCCACCAGGTTTAGTCTTTCTTTGGCTCCTTATGCTTAACTCCTTAACGTGGCACATTAATTTTAGCCTCTCATATGTTCACTCTTTCAGGTCCCTGTGTCTAGAAATTTTGCCACTCAAATAGGAAAGTGCAGGCTTTCCATCATTCTAATGGTTAAATAATGGCAAGGCTATGCAATTGAAACAGCATGAAAGGTCACCTTGACAATACTCTGACTGGTAAAAAGTAGCTTAAGGCATCACAGCTCCTTACAGTGAACGAGTCGACTGACTTTATGACTATTCACGGGATTTTAATAATTTTCAAGTTTGACACAAAGCAAGGAATGCCATTTTGGAATTGTTGTTGACAATCAAAAACATCAAATATAAACACAGTATTTACTAAGCATGTTTTTGACCATATCGAACAACAACAAAGCAGGGACAGAGGGGTGTTTGAACCAATGATAAATTTTCTGGAATGGCTGGCACAGGTACTCGGTATGAAATTTAAACCTGAGGAGAATTCTATAGAAAGCTGAAATCACCAGCAGTGTTCTCAGAAAGCTCTACTTTCAGGATGTAAGGAGCATTGGCACAGAGTACAGATACTGCACAAGGACTCTGAGAAGATTGGAATTTGCCTTTCGTAAATTGCCTTAGGTATGCACTTTATGGTAGGACAAGAGCAGGGCTGAATTTCACGTGCTGCTCTGTTGGAGGTGGGACCAAGATCACATAATTCCCAGACTCAGCACAGCCATATGATATCTGGTGAAACTGTAAAGGAGATTCAATTTTTTGTCACCTACATTTTGGCCTTACCTGAGCTCTTGATATCTCATATAGAATCATATGCCCTTTTATCTAGGTGTTCACATGAACTGCAGCCTAATTTTCTAAATTATAGAGTTAGCATGCTTAAAGCCAGATACGCCCAGAGAATGGCAAAAAAAGAGGTGCTAACAAGGCACAAAATGCCTTGTCCTTCCTTATTGTTTTCGTTTTCATAACTGCTAATTGCAAAACAATGTCCTCCTGCCATATGCTTTAACAAAAGATGAGGTAAGATCCAGACCATATGGATTTGGCTAATAAACACATTATTAACCTTGGTTTAGTTAACTTAGCATTTTAACTCCCAGTCTTTTGGTATATCTATATATTTCCTTCCAAAGACATAAAAATGGAGAATATAATTGGCACTTTCTTGCTCAAGTCATTGTGAACATTAAGTAAGGCCCTGAATTTGGAATTCCTGGATACTTCATGCATGCATCAATACTTAAGGATCCATCTTTCAAGTAGCTATTAAACTTTTACATTAATATTACTACTGCACAAATTTCTGTATAATGAAATTTGAATCAAAGCACAGGGCTAGGTATTATGAATGAGAGAACACAATCTTACACATAGGAGATATAACTTCTATCAGTGAAGGTCTGGCTGCTTGCTTGAGAATGATTAAATCAGTACATTTTCAAGGCTCTTTTAATATCTCATCATCTAGTTTCTAGTGCTGGCACTGAGAGAATGGAAAACCACAACATGCTAATGAAAGACTCACAGTGCAAACAGAATTCTCCTGCAGTGACTAAAAAGTCACCAACAGATGACAGTATCTTAGCAGGTGCCACCAGTAAATGACAGAGAGGCAAACACAGATATAGAATAAGAGGGTAAACAGTAACAGGATGAACAAATAAGAAGCAGCAAAATATATATTTTATGCACATTGTTCAGATTGCTGCAAAATAATAAATTTTAAACTTTTACCTAATGACAAGCATTTATCTTGTAGCAACCAGAAAAAAAATAAACACACATAGAACAAATAGGGTTGCCAGTGTAAGACAAGAGCATGTATAGCAATGCATGTTTTGCGTTCTGGCGAGGCTTATCAGAACTACTCTGCTCTGAAAGGTGCAGCTTACTGGCAGCATACCGCTCTGCTCTAATTTAGAACAGTACAGCAATGCAATCTAATTTCAGTAGTAATAGAAGAGGGTCAGATCTGTATGAGGCCCTCTCTGAAGGCATGACACCAAATCTTGAGTTTAGACAGCATGGGACACTTGCTTGCTAGCATGTGTGTGCACATGCACACACACATCCCTCCACTGCAAATGCTATCTTAACAGCTGTTTTGTATCTTTACTTAGAAAGACAGCAATCTATATAGAAATATGCTGTGGTCATATCCGACATTCCTAAGGCCTGTAGGGTTGTCCATGCTCTTCCTAGGAGTCCTTCCAGTATTCATTTCAGTATCACCAAATCATATTTGATTCTGATGCATGCATTAAGTGATCTCTTGTCAGAATTATTTCTTTCGCAGCTGGGTAAGAAGGTGATAAGTGGTATCTCTATGTGATAGGCCATATTTTACCAACTGCAGCAGTAAAGTCACAGTGTTCCCATCCACGAGCCTATCCAACTCCCACCAGTCCAATGATTATGTTTTACTAGTGCTCACCTCCACCTTTGGGACGCTTTACACCCCAGATGTTCCCTATTAAAATCAGCTTCAGTGAGTTACAAAGAATAAAAAAGTTACCATAAAACAGGAAAGAGACACAAGTATAATTTTTTAAAAAATCACAAACTTTTGAATACAATGCTTTGAATTCATCTATTATTAGATTATTTTTCTTCTACTGAATGATAAGTAATTAATTATTAATATCCAGTAGTCATTAAAAGAACTCTGCACTGGGTATAGATCACTGTTTACCGGAGAATTGAGCTGGATGAAAGCTTTATTCTTTATTCTTTATTTGAGTGTGAAAGAAACAAACAAGACAGTTCTGAAAGCCACTGTTTTGACACTTAATTCACAGATCTACAGACAAAGACCTGATCTTGCTAACAGATTTACATGGGTGGAAACTTTGACTTCTGGCCATTTCTATTAGTGAAAGAAAAATTACACAGGTATAGTTTAACTAAATACTTAGGTAAAATAATGTAGGAAATATATAGAGTTGACCTCAATTTAGCAGGAGAATTCCTACTATTATTCCTAAAGCCAGACTTCAACCCATCTTGTACAAATGTCTGTGAATGATAAGATAATAGCTCCATAAATGTTGATTTCCTGATGAAGTGGGAAGAATGAGTTTTAACTTACTGCACTACGTTCGCCTGTGCAGAAAGGTCTTCTATAATATAAATTTAAATATACAATCTGTTTTACAATGTTTTCCATCATCTCTTCTCTCCATATGTTCTCCCACTAGGAATCTAATGAGTTCTACATATGAGGGATGACAAGGGAATATGCCTGAGAAATAATTCGAGCAATTACGGCATATGGAGGCATAGTTTTTGAGTTGCTTTTGCCATGAACATTAGGCAGAGCATCTGGGACCAAATTCTGTCTACCTGCCCATGGACAGTAGCAAAATTATCATCTGCCATTTGTAAATTCTGCTGAGGTAATCTGCCATACAGAGAAGACCATTTCATCAGCTTTATGATCAGAGAGCATATTGAAACACAGGCCATTTATACTTAGAGAAAAACGTTCCTATTCAGATAGAACAGTTTGAGCTGGAAAACATTCTAAAAGCTAATGATAGAGAATCATCATTTCTCTTTTTCTTTTATCTCCAAGAAGAACTACAAAGAGCCCGTATTCAGTTCCAGGCCATTATTTATAAAAGAAACTTTTCTCATTGCTGATGAAGTTTGGTAAGAACTGACTGTATCTCAGCTAAAGAGAAAATTACTGAAGAAAAACAGAAAGAACAAAAGAGACTCAAACTCTAAACTGGTAATAGGAAGAGTTATATTCTATACACCCAAACATTGTCAAGACATCCAGAATTAAATATAAAGAGAGAAACAGAGAAAACCAGAGCTCCCTTGTAAGGAGACATAGTGAGCAAAACAACCACCTTACATTTTAAACCTTCTGGATACAAGATCTAACTACAAAGACATAAAAAGCTAGAGAATTTAAGATTAGTTTTTGACATGTTTGTTCTAATAGTAAGGAGAAAAGACTTTGAGAAATTCAACCAATATGCTGATACAGTGTAAACCTGCAACTTCACCTATTTCATCATTTCCAAGAAAAATCTCTCAGCAATGTAGACAGCATTAGTATTTTTACTTTTTTTCCCATCATGCATTGCTGCATTTTAAGAAAAGTAATACATCCCAAAGTGCAGGGTCTTTAGTGTTTCTCAGTGGTATTGTGGAGAAAAGAATGGCCCTGTTGATACAGAAGATCTACACAGACTTTTATAGTTATGAACATAAGCATAATTTAAAGAGCTAATATAGAACATTAACAAGATTACATACAGACAATAATACTTTTATTACACAAACTATTTCTTGAACTTAATTGGACAATAAACTGTTTTCAGAAGTAAAAGCTGGCTATAGTTCAAGTCTTTCAGTCATGGCTAATACTGATCTGATTAGTTATATTTAATCAAGAAAATCTGTGATCAAAGAATAACTGGACATCACTTCCCATTGCCACATAACATTACCTAAATGGTAGTAAAGAGGATTTGAGAACAGAGAGAAAGTTATTTAATCATTAATCTCAACAAGGACAAGCACATGAATTTTGATTTGCTCATTCAGAATTTACTGAGCAAAATAGTGGACACAAAATTTTGAAGGCTTTATCCAAGGCACTTTGCCCTTTCTGCATTCTAGTTTTGGAGCAAATCCCAGGAACACAAAACAGATCTTTCCACCACTCTAGAGAACAGAACCAAGGACTTGCTGTCACCACCACAAAAAGCCCCAGCCTAGACTTCTGTGGGTTGCTGCCTGGATGCAGGATCCACATTCCCATAATCTCCATCTCTGGTAATGAAACCATGCTGCAATGGTTTTGCCTAGCCTGGCACCCCACTGATAGTAGTCTGAGAAAGAACAGTCACAGAATCACAGAATCACAGAATCACAGAATCACAGGAGTTGGAAGGGACCTCCAGAGATCATCGAGTCCAACCCCCCTGCCAAAGCAGGTTCCCTACACCAGGTCGCACAGGTGGGTGTCCAGGCGGGTCTTGAATATCTCCAGAGAAGGAGATTCCATAACCCCCCTGGGCAGCCTGTTCCAGTGCTCCGTCACCTCACCGTAAAGAAGTTCTTGCGCACATTTGTGCGGAACTTCCTATGCTCCAGTTTCTGGCCTTTTCCCCTAGTCCTGTCTCCACACACTGCTGAAAAGAGTCTGGCCTCGCCACTTTGCCCCCCACAACTTAGACATTTATAGACCTGGATCAGGTCATTCCTCTATAGAATTTTTCCCAGCTGACACAAGCAATGGTCCTCCTGCCAGATGCTCTAAAATTAATTTTGGATTAAGAGATGTTGGCAACATTTGTCATCATTTGTCAAAATAAAGTTGTAGGAAATTCAGCCTTTTTATACACTCTTGTAATCGCCACATAAGCAGTGCAGATGAATACAGAAGATGCAAAACAACCAGCCATGGAACGCATTTTTGCTAAAATATTCACAATGACAGTAAGGTGGTAGCAGAAAGTTATGTACAGGAACAAGATCAAAGATGTAATGTGGAAATATTTTCTAATGCTATGAAAGAATAAACAGAAAAGTTTTTCAGGATTGTCACGGGTTATCTCTGGATACAAGTCCGTGACAGGGGGGCACAGGCCCCGGAAAAAAAAAAAACGGAAGAGCGAGGAAAAAAAAAAGGAAGGGGTACGAACGGTTTGCCGCGCGATCTGGCCGGCCCCAGGCCACGCGCTCCGGGAGAGGGGGAAGGGCAGGGAGCTAGTGGATGGTTTTAACAAAAAGGAATGCACCAGCAGTAGATCTGAGAAGGAACGGTAATTTACTAAATTTAACTAAATCAAACAAAATGAGAGAGAAAAGAGTATCCAAAACGCGAGATCAAACCACAATACCGCGAGGGAACCACGTGCTGTTCTCCGCGGCGAGCTGAGAAGGCTGAGCCGGGCAGCGGGGGAAGCCAGGCGCTCGGTCCGGTCCGGAGCTCCACCCCCGCTTCCTCTTCGCGCCAAGTCCTCCCCAGGGAAGCCGCACCTCTCCTCCCGTCAGGATACTCCACATGCCCATAAGGGGCAGTAAACGGAACCAGAACATTAACTCTTTAACTCCTACTGGTTCACATGATGTTCTGATGTGGAATACTGATCACAAAAGAAAAATCACCAAACCACAACATTCCACCCCTTATTCCACATCACCACATCATGCTTAACATATATCTACATACGAACAAACAGTAATTAGCATGCACTACATACGCACTATCTGAACAACAATAATTAACATGCATTACGTATACACATATCTATATACATATATATACATGGAATCACTGACTGCACTCCCCCAGCATCAAATTCCCTTGTGGTATGCACTGGACGTCCCCATTTTCCTCCATCACCCACCAAGTGCACCCAGGTCCCTGTGCAAAAACAGTTCCACGGAGTGGTTTGCCCTTTCCAGAAGCTGGAAAGACCCAAACCGCTTTTCCCAACATGCTTTTTGCATGTATTACAGGGACCTTATCTCCCTCTACAGTATGTAGGGAGCTGGAGTGGGTAGGACCATCTCGATTGACCGATCCTCTGGTGTTGACCAGCCAGGTGGCTTCTGCCAAATTCTTCTCCCAGTTCTTAAATGTTCCACCGCCCATTGCTTTCAACATGGTTTTTAACAACCCATTGTAGCGTTCGATCTTACCAGAGGCCGGTGCATGGTAGGGGATATGATAAATCCACTCGATGCCATGTTCTCTGGCCCAAGTATCCACAAGTGAATTTTTGAAATGAGTCCCATTATCCGACTCAATTCTTTCTGGGGTGCCATGTCGCCACAGGATTTGCCTCTCCAGGCCCAATATGGTGTGTCGGGCGGTAGCATGGGGTACTGCGTATGTCTCAAGCCACCCAGTGGTTGCCTCCACCATGGTGAGCACATAATGCTTACCATTGCGAGATCGTGGCAAGGTGATATAATCAACCTGCCACGCCTCCCCATATTTATACTTTTGCCATCGCCCTTCCCCCCAGAGAGGTTTCATCCTCTTGGCTTGTTTAATTGCAGCACATGTGTCACAGTCATGAATAACTTGCGCAATAGCGTCCATAGTTAAGTCCACCCCTCGGTCTCTAGCCCACTTATATGTTGCATCTCTTCCTTGATGGCCTGAGGTCTCATGGGCCCACCGAGCTAGAAATAACTCTCCCTTGTTCTGCCAGTCCAAGTCTATCTGAGCCACCTCAATTCTGGCAGCTCGATCTACCTGATGGTTATTTTTATGTTCTTCAGTAGCCCTGCTCTTGGGCACATGGGCATCTACGTGACGCACCTTTATAACCATATCTTTTGTTCGGGCAGCAATGTCTTTCCAAAGTTCAGCAGCCCAAATAGGTTTACCCTTCCATTGCCAGTTGTTTTGTTCCCACTGCTGTAACCACCCCCATAAGGCATTTGCCACCATCCATGAGTCAGTGTAGAGATAAAGCATTGGCCACCTCTCCTGATCAGCAACATCTAAGGCCAGCTGGACCACCTTTACCTCTGCGAACTGACTTGACTCTCCTTCTCCTTCGGTGGCCTCTGCAACTTGTCGTGTGGGGCTCCACACAGCAGCTTTCCATCTGCGATGCTTCCCCACAATACGACACAATCCATCTGTGAACAGGGCAAATTTATTTTCATTTTCTGGTAGTTCCTTGTACTGGGGGGCCTCTTTAGCGCGTGACACCTCTTCTGCCGGTGATGTGCTGAACTTTTTGCCTTCAGGCCAGTCCATGATCACCTCTAAGATTCCTGGACGGCTGAGGTTCCCCATCCGCGCTCTTTGTGTAATCAATGCAATCCACTTGCTCCCAGTGACATCAGTAGCGTGATGGGTGGAGGGGACCTTTCCTTTAAACATCCAGTTCAGCACTGGCAGTCGAGGTGCTAGAAGGAGCTGCGTTTCAGTGCCAATTACTTCAGAAGCAGCCCGAACCCCCTCATATGCGGCTAAGATCTCCTTTTCAGTTGGAGTGTAACCCTCTTCCGAGTGGCCCTGAAGATGGAAAATGGAAAAGAATGCACTGGCAATGTCAATGGTAGCATACCATTTGGCTGCTTTCGACTCCAGTTCGTACTGGAGTTCCAACATATCTGGCACAGCAATGTGGTGTGGTTTCGGTTTGACCTCCTTCAACCAGAGTCCATGGTGAAGAGCTGGATGCCGCATGGTTTCCAGTGGAGCGCCACAGCCACGTTGCACACCAGGGACCAGACATAGGGGATGAAGAACTCCTCGGGCTGCTCCTCATCCATGTACTTGAACTTCAGCTCAGGCAATTTCTGCAAGAGAAAGGGAAGGCTGTTTGCAACCAGGCAGTCCTACAAACACAGAGGAAAGTGAAAAGAGAATGGAAGGAACTGAACCATTAGAGCTGAAGGAAAATATTTACCATGAGGCATAAAAAGATTATTTATAATTCCTTCATTGAACTGGTTGCTACACTGAACCTATTTTTGCATTGCACTGCTCAATCATTTACTCTACTTCTGAACTTTGCCCATGTCAAGAACTTGTCAGAGTCTCAGATAAATCTGCATTGCAATGTTCACGGGGGTAAGATAAAACATGACCAGTTTTCTGGGTCCTGCACTTTGGCCACAGCAACCCCAGGCAACGCTACAGGCTTGGGACAGAGTGGCTGGAAGACTGTGTAGAGGAAATGAACCTGGAGGTATTGGTCAATGCTCGGCTGAACATGAGCCAGCCGGGTGCCCAGGTGGCCAAGAAGGCCAATGGCATTCTGTCCTGTATTAGAAATAGTGTTGTTAGCAGGAGCAGAGAAGTAATTGTACCTCTGTACTCAGCCCTGGTGAGGCTGCATCTCGAGTACTGTGTTCAGTTTTGGACCCCTCACTACAAGAAAGACATTGAGGCCCTGGAGCATGTCCAGAGAAGGGCAACAACGCTGGTGAGGGGTCTGGAGCACAGGCCTTATGAAGAGTGGCTGAGGGAGCTGGGATTGTTCTGTCTGGAGAAGAGGAGGCTCAGGGGTGGCCTTATTGCTCTCTACGACTACCCAAAGGGAGGTTGTAGTGAGCTGGGGGTCAGCCTCTTCTCTCGTGTAACTAGTGATAGATCTAGAGGGAATGGCCTCAAGTTGTGCCAGGGGAGATTCAGGTTGGACGTGAGGAAATACTACTTCTCCGAAAGAGTAGTCAGGCACTGGAATGGGCTGCCCAGGGAGGTGGTGGAGTCACCGACCCTGGAGGTGTTCAAGGAATGTTTAGACGTTGTGTTGAGGGACATGGTTTAGAGAGAACTATTGGTGATAGGCAGATGGTTGGACTGGATGATCTTGTAGGTCTTTTCCAACCTTGATGATTCTATGATTCTATGTTTATTTATTAGACTGTGGCTAAGACTAAAAGGCATGACATGATCAGAACAAGCACAGCAATGGCCAGGAAGCCTCTGCCCATGAATAATGGAGGGATGCCCTATCAGCTTTCTGAGCAGCTTCTGCACTACTGCCTTGTGCTGGGGGATGAGACTCTTCTGGCTGGAACAGCTCCTTTGAAGGGGCATTCCTTGGTCACTTGGCTTTTAAGCTTATTTATCCAACTTTATGTACTTGGGAGCCTCAAAAACATGGAAACTACTCCACTCTCCCTGTATGGTTGCTGTTATTACAGCAGTTTGGTGCAAATCCCAAACACAGAATGACACCGAAGCTGCCACCTGCATTGTGCTGAACCTGGTTGGACCCGATGATCTCCAGAGGTTCCTTCCAACCCCCATGATTCTGTGATTCTATGATTCTGCTCTATGAGGAAGGTAGCTCCACAGGCAGATTCTTCATAGTATCACAGCATACCCCAAGCTGGAAGGGACCCACCATCACGTTCAACCCCTGGCTCCACTCAATCAAAGGTTGGGTGACAACATGACACCTATCATCTTGCTAAGGACATCAGTGTCACTTTGCAGCATGCTGTATGCCAACAGGAGTGCTTAGTTCTGGGCACTGGGTGGCTGCCACTGCACATGAGGCCTTCAGAACATGTCAGGAGCTCATCCTTCTAACAGGGAAGGAGGGAGGAAGCACTCTGTTTCCAGTACTATTCCCTCTGTTAAAGGAACCAAGGCTGTTCAAGGACAAGGTTGTCAGCAACACTTCTGCATCCAGATCCTGGTGAGTTCCAAGCCCAGAACCTCAATGATACACCAGTGTCATTTGCCCTGTCAGACATGAAGCTTGTGGTAGAGCAACTCTCTTATAGCCCTTCTGTGCTCCTACACATTTTTCTACCACCTCTGTCCCCAAGTTGGGTTTGCCCAGCCTTCTAACCCCCCCACATAACTGTGTTCCCTCACTTTCAGGTGTTCCTGCACCCACACTCACCCCCAGCTCTCAGTTTCCCGCCTCCTAGTTGTCTCCCTTCTCCAGCCCCATTTCTCTATCTTCACAGCCTCTCTTTAGTGTATCTTCATTTTGCACTTGCCCACATTTACTTTTTTCTTCCTTGTCAGTCTCATGAGATCCTCCTTTCATTGTTATTCCCTATCCCATCTCTTCTCAGCTCCCAGTCCTCAGTCCACCATCCCCTTCCACCACCCCATCTCTCTCAGGATGCCATGATTTGTGCACTTGGGGACATAGTCAGTGGGCATGGTGGGGGTGGGTTGGAGTTGAACTTGGAGATCTTAGAGGTCTTTTCCAACTTTAATGATCCTATGATTCTTTGGGCAGGTTAAGCCTCACTCCAACCAAACTCTAATGTATATGTAAATATATATATATAACTGATATTCTGCTCTGCTTATCCTCAGTGTAACCTTCCCCACTTCCCTCCTAATGCCTAAACCTGGCTTGTGGTCAGTGCAGACAGGAACACGCTCAGCTCAGCATTGTCTTAGCAAAATGAATGGTGAAACCTCATGGTGAAACCACTGCAACATTTTCCAGCAGAGCAGAGCCCTCACACTGCTGTCACTACTCACCCCAACAGTGGCTGCATGCCAGCACTGCCATGTGCAGCAGTCCTTCTGGGAGGGAGGGGAAAAAAGTGATTAAATATGCTAATGTGACCTGAGTTAAACACAGAGAATCTTCAGGGCCACAGATGATAGATACTGTTTTTGCAGATATTCAGGATATCTGGGACCATTCTGGATCCTTATGCAGCTTAACTCACGTCTTCAGCTTTACAACACAAAGCTAAATTGATGTATTAAAAATTCCAATAGCTGCATCTAAGACACTCAGCTCCTACTATACTGTGAGCTCTCTGCATAAACCAAACCAGAGAACATTCCTATTTTCAAGCAAGAACAGTCACCCACTGATTATATTATTAAGTCTTCCTTCAATCTGAACAATGTTGCCATCTACTGTGATTGTACCACAGCAATTTAATGATCAATTTCAGATTAAAGGCTGTACCTTTGCAATCAGCCTGGGCTCTCCAACACTCACCATATGCCTTGAGCAGTTTTATCTTGGGAACACAGACAAAGACAATGGGAACATAGGATAATTATTATATCATAATAATGGCTTAGGTCCCTTCCAACCCAAGCCATTCTATGATTCTATGAGTCTACGATTCTATGATAATTGGAACGTAGACAATCGTAGAATCGTAGAATCATAGAATGGCCTGGGTTGAAAAGGACCACAATGATCATCTAGTTTCAACCCCCCTGCTATGTGCAGGGTCGCCAACCACTAGATCAGGCTGCCCAGAGCCTGGCAAGGACAGTGGGAATGCAGACAAGGATAATGAGATTTTCAAGGAAAGAGATGATATTTTCTCCCATTGACTATACACATTGCCATTACATACATGCATTTTCAAATCTATCTTCTTTAGATTGGAGACAAGGAAGAAGTTTTTTACAATAAGGATGGTGAGGCACTGGCACAGGTTGCCCAGAGAGGTGGTGGTGCTCTGTCTCTGGAAACATTTAAGGTCAGGTTGGACTGGGCTCTGAGCACCTGATGGAGCTGTGGGTGTCTCTGTGCATTACAGGGGAGTGGGACCAGATAGCCTTTAAGAGTCCCTTCCAACTCAAACCATTCTGTGATTCTATGATTCTATGAAATACATCTTTATAAAAAGAATGGCAGGAACGATCAATTTTTTGACAGTCACCTGAACAGTGGGACCAGGAGAGCTCAGAACTTGAAGAATTTGACTTTCTGTTTGGAAATTAAACCCAACTTCATCAGATGAGTGCAATGACCCCTTGCTGTGTGGTGGCCATTTTTCACATTCATTAAGAATGAGAAATCCGAGAGGTCCTGCACGGAGACAACTTCTGCATCAGCATCTGTCTTGCAAGATCTACCAGTTTGGCACTCATTCATTTTTTAAGATTAAAGAAACCATTAGATTTAAAGTATCTTTTCACTTAGAACTCCTAGGGTGCTTGCCAAAACCAGAATTTTTTAATACTTGATGCCATCGCCTTTAAGTCACCTCAAAATGTTTCTGACTTTGCAGACTGATCTTAAAACAACTTCTATCAGCAAGGACTAAACACCACATAACAAGTTTGGCCAACACCAGAAAGCTTTGAGATTTGTCACAGTTCAAAGAATGTTTAAATACAGCTCTGTGCCAAAGGGTAGATGTGGCACTTGGGGACTTGGTCAGTGGGCATGGTGGGGATGAGTTGGGCTTGAGGATCTTGGAGGTTTTTTCCAACTTAATGATTCCATGGTTCTATGATTTAATTCTGGAAGGACATCTGCTTCTTACTTGATGACACCCAAAGGAACCTGATTTGTAGTACATAGGGCATCTGAAACAACAGCCCTAATAATAGGGGAAAGGTCTGGGCTTGTGACAAATCACAGCCCCATCACTCAGCTGGACACCAGCCATGGTGCTGAAAGATGTTCATGTTCTTTGCCACTCTCATGCTTTGCTGTTTGTTTCTGAACTAAGTGCCCTGATAAAAACAGGTCCAGCAGAGCACTGTCTGCATTTCTATCCAGAGCAGAGCCAACCTCAGGCAGTTTGAAACCAACTAACCTGAGACATTGTTCTAAATGTCAGAGCTGGAGGTAACATCCCAATTGGATCTGCGTCATTTACACATAGACAGTACTTCTCAGCTCTGGTCAATCTGCTCACCACAGTGCCCTATCACGTTTGTTACTGCCAGACAAAGCAGAAGTCAGATTTCATGGTTAGGACAAGCAAGACAGTCTGAGTGCACTGCAAACGCTCTGCGTTGTCAATCACGTGATTCGATGAAAAACCACTGAAAGTCCAATGAGCAGATGCAGAGTTGAACTGCAGCAACTCTGCTACCACAAAAACTCAACTTTTTTTTTTTTTTTTTTTTTTTTGCAGTTAATGAGGAAGATGGCATGGTTCCAGGCAGTACAGTGTCATTCACCTGAAGCCAGGCATTGAAACAAAATCCCCTTCACAAATGAACCACCCCAGGGCCATGCCAGGGGGTCAGGGGGTGACCTCTGGTCGGATACCATCAGCAGATGGAGATGCTTTAGAAAGGGACTCTGTCTCTGCTTCTTTCATGATGTGGATACTGTGCTGGAGGAGCAGAGCTAAGCAACTCAATTGGGCGGAAAGGACAGAAATACAAGAGTTGTATGAACACAGAACAGGAGGACTCTCTTTTTCTTGAATGCTTGGTTAGAACACTTGTTTGTGAGGCAGTGTTTGCAAAAGCTTGCAAATGGTTTAGGAGAAAAGCACCATTTCTAAAGGAGTCTTTGAGGATGATCTTTGAGGTCCCTTCCAACCCAAGCCACTTAAAAAATCTCATGAGCTGAAGCAGAAAATGACATTTTTCCCAGGTAGTTTCTAAAATGACAGCAGCATGAAAATAAATGCTCAGTCTGTAAATAGAAAAGCTAATCCGGGTCCCTGAGCAAAAGCAACCCCACAAATAGTCTTGTTCTTGCCTGAGGCCAGGATAACCAACACTGTTTTCCCCAGTACGTTCTTTACATGTACTACTGGGACCGTATCCCCTTCTACAGTACGTACAAGTCTGGATTGGGCAGAGCCATCTCAATTGGCAGATCCTCAAGTATTGACTAGCCAAATGGCTTCTGCTAGATGCTTATACCAATGTTTGAATGTTCTGCCACCCATTGCTTTCAGCATGGTTTTCAGCAGTCCATTGTATCATTCAATTTTGCCAGAAGCTGGTGCATGATAGGGGATATGATATATCCATTCAATGCCATGGTCTTTGGCCCAAGTGTTTATGAGGGAGTTTTTAAAATGAGTTCAATTATTTGATTCAATTCTGTCTGGGGTATCATGTCACCACTAGACCTGTTTTTTGAGGCCTAATATAGTGTTATGGACAGTAGCATGGGTCACAGGATATGTTTCAAGCTTTGGTTTCAGTGGTTGTTTCTACCATGGTAAGCACATAATGCTTACCATTGTCAGTTTTTGTCAGAGGGATGTAATCAACCTGCCAAGCCTCTCCGTATTTGTACTTCTGACATCTCCCTTCATGCAAGATAGGTTTCATTCCCTTGTCTTAATTGCAGCACATTTCACATTCATGAATAACTTGTTCAACAGCATGCATGCTTAACTCCACCCCTCGGTCTCGAGTCCAACTATAGGTTGCACATCTTCCTTGATGGCCCGAGGTGTCAAGGGCCCACTGAGCTAGAAATAACTCACCCCTGTGTTGCCAATCCAAGTCTATCTGAGCCACATCAATGCTAGCAGCCTTGGTGGTTGTTTTATGTTCTTCAGTGGCCTGACTCTTAGGTACATGAGCATCTACATGATGCACCTTTATGGCCATATTCTCTACCCGGCTAGCAATGTCTTTCCACAGTTCAGCAGTCCAAATAGGCTTACCTCTGTGCTGCCAGTTGTTCAGCTTCCGCTGCTGTAACCACTCCCAAAGGGCATTTGCCACCATCCACGAATCAGTATAAAAGATAAAGTATTGGCCATCTTTCTTGTTCGTCAACATCTAGAGCCAGCTGGACAGCCTTTACCTCCACAAATTGGCTTGATTCACCTTCTCCTTTGGCTGTTTCTGCTACTCACCTGGGATCTCCCCTGATATCCTTTGCCAAAGGTTCCAGGTGGGGCCCTTTTCCCTGGCTGCAGTGTAGAGCAAGTTTTTTACATCTGGTCCTGTCTGGACTGGACCCAGGGCTACAGCACGGGTTATTTCCTGTTAAACTTTTTCAAAGGCTTCTTGCTGCTCAGAGCCCCCATACAAAATCGTTCTTCTTCCGCATCACCTGATAAAGATGGCTTACACTAAGACTGTAATCTAGAATATGCATTCACCAGAATCCTCCAACACCCAGAAAGGACTGCATTTCCTTATTATTTGATGGGGATATAGCAGTTATTTTGTTGATCACATCCATTGGAATGCAATGACATCTATCTTGCCATTTTATTCCTAGGAGCTGGATTTCCTTGGCAGGTCCCTTGACCTTGATTCCGCTTAATAGCAAAGCCAGCTTGTAAGGGAATTTGGATTATTTTCTCTCCTTTTTCAAAAAAATTCCTCTGCTGTGTTGCCCCACACAATAATATCATTAGTGTATTGTAAGTACTCAGGAGCAGTCTGAATTAGCCCATGACAGATGGTTGGGCTATGTTTCCACCTCTGGGTTAAGCAATTCCAGGTATACTGGACACCCCTTCAAGTAAAAGCAAACTGTGGCCTGCACTTGTGTTGCCAGAGCGATGGAGAAGAATGCATTGGCAATATCAATTGTGGCATACCACCTGACTGCCTTTGACATCAGCTGTGCTTCTGCACCCATAATGCAGCCTGTTGCATGATGTCATGATATGCAATACTGATAAAACCAGGACATCCAGTTACCATATCAGACAACCATCTCCTAATTATATTCTGAAAAGCAAATCACACACTTTTTGCCTAACTGGTATAATGTATTCAAGTTTGCAGGTGAGTTTTTCTTCATTGTTAAAGTTTTAAAAGAGAACAATGGAAAGTTTGGAGAAAATCCTGCTGAATAATGGATATATACTGATATATGTCATTTTATACTGAAGGACATGCACACAAGCCTTGGAGTCAACTACACACTTTCAATTAAAGGATGGATGTGGCACTTGGGGACACGGTCAGTGGGCACGGAAGGGATGGATTGGGGTTGGACTGGGTGATCTCAGGTCTTCTCCAACCTGAATGATTTTGTGAGTCTACTCTGATTTACCAAAAAGAAAAAAAAAAATCTATTTGATTTATTATCCTTGATTCCTTTTATATTCTATTATCTCACATTTCTTTACCATTTTTAGTAAAATAGTTTCTTTTTATCAAAAATCAAGCCGCAACTTCTCCTCCTCACTTCTCCGCTGGCTTCCCATGGGGAGGGGGGTGGGGGAGGTCCCGTGTCACATGACAAAAGTCATGACAAGGCCTTTGACATGATTCCCCACCACATCCTCATCTCCAAATTGGAGAGATGTGGATTCGATGGGTGGACTACCCAGTGAATAAGGAATTGGTTGAAAGGCCTCAGACAAAGGGCCAAAGGGTGATCAGTGGTTCCATGACCAGGTGGAGGCCGGTAACGAAGAGTATCCCCCAGGGGACTGCCTTGGGACTGGTGCTCTTTAACATCTTTATCAATGACATCGATGATGGAATTGAATGCACCCTCAGCAAGTTTGCTGATGACACCAAGCTGAGTGGTGCAGTTGACACAATGGAAGGAAGGGATGCCATTCAGAGGGACCTCAACAGACTCGAAAGGTGGGCCTGGGTGAATCTAATGAGGTTCAACACAGCAAAGTGCAAGGTTTTGCACTTGGGCCGGAGGAATCCTAGGCATTTATACAGACTGGAAGGAGCAGTCCTTGAGAGTAGCCCTGCAGAGAAGGACCTGGGGGTCTTGGTGGATGAAAAACTTAACATGAGCCAGCAGTGTGCTCTTGCAGCTCAGAAGGCCAATGGTATCCTGGGCTCCATCAGAAAAGGGGTGGCCAGCAGGGACAGGGAGGTGATTGTCCCTCTCTACTGCCCTCATGAGGCCCCATCTGGAGTACCACGTCTGGGGCCCCCAATACAAGGAAAGATGTGGAGCTGTTGGAGAGGGTCCAGAGGAGGGCCACAAAGGTGATTAAAGGGCTGAAGCACCTTCCCTATGAAGACAGGCTGAGGGAGCTGGGCTTGTTCAGCCTGGAAAAGAGAAGGCTGCAGGGTGACCTCATTGCAGCCTTTCAGTACCTAAAGGGAGCCTACAAACAGGATGGGAGTCAACTCTTTACAAGGGTAGATAATAGCAGGACAAGGGGAAATGGTTTTAAGTTGAAGGAGGGAAGATTAAGGTTGGATGTCGGGGGGAAGTTCTTCACTATAAGATTGGTGAGCTGCTGGAACAGACTGCCCAGAGAGGTTGTGGATGCCCTGTCCCTGGAGGTGTTCAAGGCCAGATTGGATGGGGCCCTGGGCAGCCTGGTCTAGTATTAGATATAGAGATTGGCGGCGCTGCCTGCAGCAGGGGGGTTGGAGCTTGATGATCCTTGAGGTCCCTTCCAACCCAAGCCATTCTATGATTCTATGAAAAGACCCTCAATCCACAACACCAATAATATATTTACATTTGAGTTGTTATGATTACCTGGTGTCCCAAATTAGTCTGTTTTCAGTCATTCATTTCATAGAATCATCAAATAATTGATGTTGGAAAAGACCCTCAAGATCACCACGTCCAGCCCCAACCAGTTCCCACCATGACCACTGACCATGTCCACAAGTGCCACATCTTGTTGGTGTTACCAAAAATGAAGATCTTACGCAAGGGTTGAAGAAAGAAACAGGGTTCATCTGCTTGGAGCTTGCAATGATGGTAACAGTGGTGGTTTTAGGACCATGACAGGTTTGCTGATTTTTCCATGTGAAAAGCAAGAGTGGATTAGTGTTGGTGCCCATGGAAGGCACTCTTTGGCTTTGACCAAAAAGGAGGGAGAGCTCTGATAAAAGTATGTCATGGTTTTGTAATTTTGCTATTGGTATTACATATCATAACATCATGTGGAGCACAGAGAAGAAGAACTACATGTCCCAGAGGACCTCATGGACAGAGAGGAAGATACGTTATGGAAGTCACGGGATCTCTCTCTCACTACCTGACAGAGGGTGTGGGTGTGCTTCCAAGCCATGTGCCTTCAGGTTTGCTTGGGTTCAGAAAACTCTCTCTCTCTCTCTCCTATTTTACTTGATTTCTTAGTCTCAATTTCAATTAGATTGTATTATATTGTGCTATCTTGCATTCCGATATCAGTTAGTAAAATAAATTTTCCTACTTAGATCGTTGCTGCTGTTCTGTTTTATTTCCTTGAGCCCAGATCCCATCTCCCTACCCCTTTTCCCTTCCCATTTCTGGGGGCAGACTGAATGAAGTGCAAGAGCAAGTGCCTATTGATTAATCGTTACAAACCCATAGTAGTATCAGAAACACTAGATGAAGATCAGGATAATCCAAGGAGTCTAACGAAAGAGCTGATCAAACTAATGAAAATCCAACTAATTAAAGATGAACCCTCCTTCTCACCTGTATCAACAAAAATCTCAGCTATTAAAGCTATTAAAGGCAAATGCCTTCCTGCTCAAGCAAATAACAATAGTAAGACTACATCACGTATTGCCTTGTGGCGTTACCTACGTGACCATGGAGAAGACATGAGGAAGTGGCATGACAAAGCTACTCCTGTACTACGAGCACGGGTGAGAGAATAACAAAACAGATCAATCACCACTGCAGTTGCTCCAGTTAGTACAGGTAATGAATAGTGGGGCCCCGCCCTCAGTCAGGGGGGGGAAAGGGACAATAGAGCTTATTGGACTGTGTGGATTAGATGGCCTGGCACATCAGAACCACAGAAATATAAGGCAATGGTGGATACCGGTGCACAGTGCACTCTAATGCCCGCGAGTTATGAAGGGACAGAATCAATGCATATTTCTGGAGTGACTGGAGGCTCTCAAGAATTGACTGTGTTGGAGGCTGAGATAAGCCTCACTGGGAAAGACTGGCAAAAACATCCTATTGTGACTGGCCCAGGGGCTCCATGCATACTTGGTATTGATTACCTCAGAAGGGGGCATGTCAAGGATCCTAAGGGATATCGATGGGCCTTTGGAATAGCTGCTGTGGACACAGACAACATTAAGCAGCTCTTTGTTTTGCCTGGCCTGTCAGAAGATCCGTCTGTTGTGGGGTTGCTACGGGTAAAAGAGCAGCAGGTACCAATTGCCACAAAAACGGTGCATAGACAACAGTAACACACGAACAGGGATTCCTTGCTCCCCATTCACAAGCTAATTCGTCAGCTAGAGAGCCAGGGAGTGATCAGCAAAACTCACTCACCTTTTAACAGCCCCATATGGCCAGTGCGTAAAGCCAGTGGAGAATGGAGGCTGATGGTAGACTACCGTGGCCTGAATGAAGTCACACCCCCACTGAGTGCTGCTGTACCAGACACGTTAAAACTCCAATATGAACTGGAGACAAAGGCAGTCAAATGGTATGCCACCACTGACATTGCTAACGCCTTCCTTTCCATTCCTTTGGCCACAGAATGCAGGCCACAGTTTGCCTTCACCTGGAGGGGCGTTCAGTATACCTGGAATCGTTTGCCCTAGGGGTGGAAACACAGCCCAACCATTTGCCATGGGTTGATCCAAACCACATTGGAACAGGGCAGTACTCCTGAGCACCTGCAGTATATTGATGATATCATTGTGTGGGGCGATACAGCAGATGACTTCACGAAAGGAGAGCAAATAATCCAAATTCATCTGCATGCTGGTTTTGCTATTAAGCGAAGCAAAAAGAAAGGACCTGCCCAGGTGTAAGGTTAATAAGGATACAGATATTACATGGCATACAGGAGAGTCAGGCTAGGAAGATTACTATGTTAGAAAAGAAAATCCACACATATAGATAAAGCAGTGGGCTAAAAAATACATACACCGTATACGGCTTACATAGTGGGCTAAAAATTACATCGTTATCTAGCGAATGCAGGGGCGAGTACAACTCTATGATTGGTACATAGAGTAAAACAATTACAAATATCAGAAACTTTCTCACTGTCGGTTGCCAGCTCCCTGTTATCCACCCCCCTTTACGAATACGCCAAGTTCGCCAACCGCTCAGCCTGGATTACTCAGTTGTAGAATATTTGGATAACAAGGGATATAATTTTCTACAACAACTCCCCCTT
>JACDJE010000418.1:0-46525 GCA_016647715.1 Pavo muticus
CAACAGTGAAACGAAATGTAGAAATGCCTTTAATGTTCTTTTCTGGGTTTGAGAGATCGGCTGCGTAAAAGAAAAGGAGATTTCCTCCATCCCCCTCTCCCACCCTCCCCGCCCGGCGGTGGCATTTCGGGGGGGTCCCTCCGCTTCCTCCCGTCACTGCGCCGTCCCCACCACCCCCCCCGGCCCCGGGGAGGGCGCACAGCCCTGCGGCCCTCGGGGCAGCCCGGCCAGAGCCCCCCCAGCTTTACGGCATCCTATCGCCGCTGCTCCGGCGGGGCAGTGGATGCCGCATGGATTTCTGCTTCCCCGGGACAATAACCCCGAGCGCTGGGAGAGGTTCGTTCTTTCCCCCCCAAAAGAGTCAATCCTCGCCCCCAGAGGAGCCCCCCCGCCGTGTAGCACAGCCCCGGGGCCGATCGATCCCGCTGAACCGTTCCTCCCGTTTTACCAAGGTGCGTTCCTCCCTTATATCTCTACGATTTCCCCGATATTCTCAATTTAAAGTTTATTCGATGCCTTCCTTTTTTCTTTCCCCCTCGCCAAGCTGCCCCAAGCCCCGCTCGCTGATTTCACACCCGTTATCGTTCCGATGACATTTTGCCGAAAACGCCATCGTTTCGCCAAAACGAACCGAGAATTCGTCTGTCCCAAAGCCGCTCCTGGTACGGGGGGGTGCATTGCAACCTGGCCCCGCCGCGGCCCGCGGGGTCCTCTGGCACCGGGGGGACGCCGGGGGGACACTGGGGGGACATTGAGCCCCGGCCCGAGCCCCTGGGTCCTCCTGAGCCCTCAGAGCCCCGGGGCTGGGGAGGCGGGGGGGGAGAGGGAGGGCACCGGGCGGGGAGCTCACATTGTCCCTTACTGTAGCTGCAGGAGAACGCACATCAGGTCAGGAAAATTCCTGCTTTTCCCGTCCTCTTTCCTTGGGGGGGAGGGGGGGTTATCTGACAGCCCTCCGGTGTTATTTCAGCCTGGATTGGCTGCGTTCGTTTTTCTCCTGTTCCTGGAGGTAGCACTGTTAGCCCTAAATCAGGGCAGCGGCTGCGGTGCTCGAGTTCAAATCCTGCTGCCAGAGCCCTGAAACCCCCCAAAATGCGGCTTGTGTGCGAGAGCCATGCAGCTGCAAGGGTCTCACCAGCATCTCCCCCACTGCCCTGTACCAGGGGAAGCTCACCCACCGCTGTGAGGGGGAAATGTGGGCTTCTCGACTTGTTTATGGCTCAGAGAAAGGAAAATTCCAAGTAGACATTGAGCAGAAAGCACCTCCTACACCTTCCCCGTACATTTTTATGGATGTCCTGCTTCCAGCAGCCTTCAGGTCTCCCCCACAATTGTTACAGCCAAATTAATGGGGAGATCTGGTGGGTTTGAAGCATGGGACCTTCTGTCCAAGCGCAGCTTCCTTTGGGATGTCCTCAGAGGACACCTCTGCCACAACCCAGGTGCGCCCAGCCCTGGGGGGGGACATCATTTAACGGTCCCTGAGCCCCCGGGCTGTCCCCCATACACGACTCCCTGCCCCGCTGCTCTTTGCGTGTTGGTTTTCAAGCTCCCCTCACTAGAGCCATGTTGTCGCACACCAGAGGCGATGGTTTTCTCGCCCTGCACATTCCTACAAGTGGTTTCCAGCGCGGGAAGCTCGTGCAAGGACTGCTGAAGCTGCGTCACTCCATCCCCAGTGGGTCTCTTCCTTTGGCCGTGCTGTACGGAGCCCCAGAGCTCTGCCCACCGCCTGCAGCCTCATGTGTGCTGAGGTGGGCGGATGCTTGGAGCCCGAGAAAGAGCTGAATCAAGTTTTCCATTCGTTCTGGGCGTGCTGGCTCACCTATTAGCATTCCCAAGGCCGAGCTGCCTGGGGAGCACTCCGCATACCTACCTGGGCCGTGGCTTGGCTTGAGAGCCCTGCATGGGTTGAGTGGTCCCAAAGGCTGCTGTGCTGCAGAGGCTCCTATTGCACAGCCCAGATGAAGTCCACAAAGCCCCAATGCCTGAGACTGCGCTGTTCATTCGAGATTAAATGTCTTCTAATAAAAAGCTGTGGTCAGTTTAACTCCACGCCGCATACTTCTCTTTATCTGTGGCCTGGAACTCGGCAAACTATGCAAAGTCCCATTTAAATTAATGGGATGCTTCAGTACTGAATTTAATGGGATTTTGTATAATAAAAATAACACTTCGAAATGCCCTAACATTTTGCTGCAAACTCGCAACAAAAGTCGCTGGGACCGGGATAATAAAGTGCAGGCTTTATTTGGAACCTCTGACGGTTCTGTCATTAACTTCAACGGCACCATTTCAGGCCTTATTATTTTAGTTTACCAGTGTGTAAGTAAAAATTACTTTACCAATTAAAAAGGATCTGTGACAACTTTTCTGATCCAGCCTGGCGGCTCGTAGGTGGACATTCGGTTTGGTATTATCCAACCAGCCAAGGTGCTCAGACTGGCAAAGTGCACAAAGACAGAGGATAAGTAAAAACAAGAGCTGCGCATTCTTCTTGCTAAATGCTTTTGCCCATCCAACGATGCGAAGTTGTTCCTTGCAAGAAATACCTCCAATTCCTTCTTTCAATCTAACCGAGGGAGCAGCTCTCTGCTCACCCCCATAGAAAACAGTAAAAGGCTCCTTCAAAGTGAAATATGTTTTAATTAACAGAGCTGCAGAGTAAAATCCACGCAGCTCTCCTCCGCTGCAGCTCGCCGTTGTGCGGCTCCCATTAACAAGCTGCAGGCTTAGCGCTGAGCCAAACTGATTAACAGGAGGGCTGCGGGCAGATTTTCTATCAGAAATGCCTCAGCAGCAGCCAGCCCGTGCCTCTTTGTTGCTGTTGCTGTTGTTACAGGAAAGAATCATTTGTTTATCCCCCAGCTCTGATTTCCCTAATGAAGAAAGCATAGGCGCGGTTTTAAGAACGCGCCAACGAATGGAAGTAGGAAATTAAAATCAAAAAAAGGGGGGAAAAAACCTAATGAAAGAACATCTGCATTTGGATTTTTTCCCTCTTCACCCAAGCGATTTCTTGCAAGAAGGCAACAAACACCGCCGGGGCTCGGCGAGAGGCGAACCGATTTGCTCTCAGCTCTTCCCAGGAGGTCGGCGGAGCGGAGCAGACGCGCTGCGCCCAAGGGCGAACCGCACCGATGTAAATGAGCCTCCCAGCAGCAGCTCCTCCCGACACCTCTGCAGGCGCAGCAGCGGCACCGCAGCACGGGAAGCAGCGCCCGACCCGCGCTCCTCGTTCGGGTCCCGCAACGCAGCTTCAGGGCTTCCAAAAAATCGCTGTGTTAATATGCAAGAAACAAAAATCTGACTTAGTGCGAGCGGGGACAAAGTAGCTGCCGTCCCACAGGAGCGCCAAGTAATTTATTTTACAGGCTTCAAAGTGATACGTGCCCGGGTATAGGAGATTAGCAGTGGGATTTTCGAAAGCCCTATGTGAGTGAGGAGCAGATTTTAAAAAATGATCCAGTGAATCAGTCCTGGTGTGAGATTTTCCTAGAAGTGAGTTAGGCACCTGGGATTTAGACACTAAGAGTGAGACTTTGAGAGGGATTTAGATGTCTGAAGATACAGCTGAGCGCACAGTGGGATCTTTATGAGCACCCAGTGCTGTGTGAATCTGAGGTGCCGTGCTGGTTGGGTAACTGTGGGAACCTCAAAACCCTCCAATACTTCCCATGAGCATCCAGCCTGGGGGCTGTGGGCAGTGTTGGCCCCACAGAGAGCAGCGGGGCTGTCACATCCCCATGTCTCTGCCCACACCACCTGCTCGCTCCTCAGCACAGAGATGCTGCACAAACAGCATCACTGATGGAGCCCTGCGCGCTGCCTGGGTTGGGTGCAGCATCCCCTGGAAGGAGGAAAACGAGAAGGAATGCCAGAGTCAGGGAGGGTGTGCAGAGCTGGAGGAAACCCCATTGCCCTTTGTGGCAGGGAAGCAGGCTCGCACCTCTCCCTGCACCCCACAGCAATTTGCTGGGTTGGATCCTGACCTCTGAAAGCTCAGCCTCACACCTGGCCCAGCTCACAGCCCCCACTGTGTCCGTGGTAGGCAGAGTGACTGCAGACGTGGTCCCAAAGCTTTGGAGGAGAAGTGAAGGCAGCCCTTGCTGACTTAGCAAGTTTCCTTCCCTTGTGCACCCTTCCAGGCCCATCTGAGCTACCTTTCCTCCCCAAGAGCTGTCCATCCCATGCACCGACCCACACCTCCCCATGGGGTGGACACCAAACCTGTCCCCTCCATCCGAACACCTCTCTGCTGGTCACATTTGCAGGGGTGATCATTTGAAGAAAAAAAAAGCAGAACCTGCTGCTCTACAGCCCCATCTGCTCTCCTGACCCAAACCCAGCCAGTTACCTGTCCTCCCCACACAATTCAGCACTGCCTGACAACATCCATTGCTATTTATTTCACAGCTGTGTGCCCACCTGTGGGACAGTTCTCCCCCTCCCTCCTCACCTGCCCGCCTCTGGCTTCCCCGTGCCCACCTGCCCATGTGATGTGGCTGCCTGGTGACATGCTCATAGCTTTCTTTCTAACAGATCTGTATCATCTAAAGGCAAAATGTGCCATATACTGCTCCCTGCTCCTCTAAGGCACAGGGTTAAATTTAAGCTGGGGTAGGGCTGAGGCACTCATAGGGGTCAGGGTTTGTTTAGAGTTGGGGCTGAGGTTGGTTTAGAGTTAGGGGTGGGGTTGGTTCTGCATTGAGGATTATGTCTGGGCTCAGGAAGAGCTCAGGGGGGGACATGTTAGGTTTAGGATAGGACTGTGGTCAGTATTAGGGTCAGTGGTAGCTCTTGGCTTGTGCAAGGGTTAGAGTGAGGATTTGGGGTGAGTTTGGTTTCTGGGTTAATGCTGTGTTCACAGACTGCAAGGGGTTAGGGTTAGGTTAGGTTTAGCTTTGTGATAGGACAAGATTTAAGGTTAGGGTTAGGTTTGTGTCAGCACTTAGAATTAGTTAGTTTTAGAATTGTGTGAGTAGTCAGAGCTCAGCATTCATCATGTGAGTTCTCTGTTTATTTCTTGTGCAAACAGCTCTTTCTCTCCCTTAGGAGAGCAGACCATCTATTCCTCCCTCCCACACATCCACACATATAGGTGTTTATATTGGAGTTTCAGAACTCTTAGCAATCCATTTGCCCCATATATTCTCATTTACTTGACCTCTCTGCCTATCCTGCATACATTCGTGTCTCACACATTCAGTCTATCATCTCACATCTACTAACCCTCATCCTCTCTTATAACACTAATGCATTCGCCACTTCTGCTCTTGCCTGTCGTGCCTGAGACATCAATGCAACTAATGCCACGATTAACTGATCCTTTTTGCAGTCTGTTCTATTACATACTCATTACACTAATGTCTGTGACTACTTACCTATCTCATCCATCTCATGCAAATTCTAATTCATCTCTCTGGATTTCCATAGCACACAGTAAATGATATATTTTTGTCTTCCTCCTTGTTCCATCCATATTCATCTCTTCGCTCACCCATACCACTCTCCTGAGCTTCCTGGTACCTACTCATCTCTGTGTGCACACACCTACTCCACCATCCATCATCCTGTCCAGGATTTACTCCCTTATTTAACATCCCTCTAATTCACACTCGATATCAGCCTAATTTCACAGCACTCCCAGCTCATGAATACTCCTCTGTCTCTTTCTGTACCCACACCTAGTCAGACCTGTTAGCTCCCTAATTGTTCTAAGCTTGTTTTTTCAGCACAATCTCTTTACTGTGTATGCATTTTATATGTAATCTATTTACTGTGTGCCTATTTTACCTGACTCTTCCTTAAGTACTTTCTCACCTTTTCCCATATCCACTCTTCTCTCGCATCTGCAGACTTTATCTTTTCTGTATGTCTGCCCAATGCTTCCTTTGCTCATCTGTCTTCTGCACCTCCTTTTTTCCCCTTCTCTGTCTACAAAGATTCACAGGCAGTCTGACTGACCAGCTACCCTCATACGGGAATTACTCATCTGTTACTCCATTAACTACTCATCTATTAACTCTGTTATTGCTCTTCTACTATCCGTCCACACTCCCCATAAGCGATGCCCTATTCACCCTATCAGTCCACATTTTCTGCCTGTATTAGTCACACATTTATTCCATCATTCCAGCGACCTTTCCATCTCTTTTCCCAAACAACACGTGTTCTGTCTGCCATAAACCTGTCCGTCTCAATCTAATCTCTTTCTCTTTTGGCCTTTAATTTATTAATCTGCCCTCTACACGTTTATCTGATCAATCCTTCTAACCCATGAAGGCTCAGTTAGTAATCCCTTTACTCTTTACCCATCTACCCATCCTTCCATCCAAGTTTTACACAACTGACCTGCCCTCAGACTGTCCTCAGTATTTAAAGGGGATCATCTTTTTGTCCACAGTTCAGTTCCCACACTACACCTATTTGGGTCGCTGCTGCTCGTGTCACTTATATTTAATTAAGCTGAGCACATCTCTCCATCCCTTCACCTAAACTATTTATTGATACACCTATCAATTCATGCCTCCATTTGTTCCACGTCTCCTGCTAAGCTTTCTATTCTATCTCTGCTTATTATAGCTGTGTACATGTAACACCTACCTACTTGTAAATGTCCATGTTCCCATATTTATTCTGTTCACATTGCTCCTACTTAGCCTAACTTCCCAGCCACCCACTAGTTACGTTACCTACCCAGCCTAGCTTTGTCTCTTCCACACTTATCTAGTTTATGTCTGTTGAACAAGCTGATATGAGGTATATAGACACCTATTTGCTCATTTTAACATGGCAATCAGGATTAAGTATACTGCAATCCATCCCACGCATATTTATCTGTCTACCTAACTTCTGCCTTATTCTAAAACATGCTAAGTTTAATCTATACTGTGTAACTGACCTCTCTTTCTCTCCATTTTTCCCTCTGCTGTTCTCCCACACCGAACTCTACATTTTAAAATCTTTTAAATTTAAATACAAATACAGACAATGCCTCTTCTGGCTGCATGTTCAGCCCAGAGATGCTCAAAGCAGCCCGTCAGCCCTCTCTGACCTCACTCCACTATCTATCCACCCAGCTCCTATCCAGACTTTTCCACCCACCCACTTGGGACTTGCTTTAACATGACCTATCCTACATCTATTCCAGATATTCTGTTATCCAAAGAGTCCACAGTCGCCAGGCCAAGCCCATGGCTAGGCTGTCTGCTCCAGGTCAAATACATTCATTTTCCTTCCATCATTACCTTGTTTGCATTAATATGGAATTATCCACTCTCAGCACAGACCCTCTATGTGCCTATACAACTACACCCTTTATTGTAGTTCATCCATCCCCCAAGTACTACTCCATATACCTTCACCCATTTATTCCCATACTGTTATCTAACTTGTCCATCAGTTTACATCATAAAATCCAGAAGCCAACACAAGTGGCCATTCAGCCCATGTGCCCAACATACTCTCCCTCATTATACGAGAGGCAATTCTGTTCCAAGTACCCTTTAGCGGTAATGCTCTTATCACTCTTGGTGACCCAGCCTTGCATCAGAATGATAGGTACAGGGGTATGGAGAGCAAGGACAGGTATTATTGGAGTAAACCATCATGCAGCTCCATACACCTCCAAGCAGAAATGCACTAGTTGCATGTAAGTAGAAATCTGCTCCGTGCACAGTGTGGATACGCCGATAAGCTGGAGAAAAGGGGATGTTAGAAAAAGACCAAATAATCCTCTCTGTGAAATCCACATCTGTGGAATATGTGATTTCCATGACACGGGACTCACTTTGCCTGTTCTACGTGCTCACACGGTGTGCGAGCTGCACGGGTGTTCTGTAGGCGCATCGTCTGTCATCGCATCTATCAGGATGAGAAAAGGGATGTCAAAGATTCCTGCATGAGCTTTTCATTCTCTCCTTACAAATTCGATTTCCTAATTTCTACTGCTTCTCCAAATCTTCCCCCGACCACCCAAATCTACACCTGCTCAGAGCAGAATTCTGCCCTGCAAAATAGACACCACCGCCCCACCACCCCCTTCTGACCATCAATTCCTTCCTGCTAAACCCTGGATCCCAACCTGGGTCCAAACAAGAGCCTCCCAGGGTGAATCTTCATGTCCGAGGGGGTGAAAACCTTTGAACCTCTGCGTTTAGAAGTGTTCAGACCCAGGAATTCGAGTTATCGGGATGCTGAGCCACGCGATTTGGCTTTGAGTGCTTTGCTGTTACTTTATCTATTCTTAATTACCCTCCAAAATGCAAACTGCATCACTTTGTGCCAAAAAATGTTGGGATCAGGGAACCACCAGGTAGCAAAGAGAGACCAAAGCAAGCGGCAAAGCGCACCCAGGTGCTGCGGAGAGCCCGGCGGTGTTTGCTGCATCCTTGCAAGGCACACACGGAGGGCAGGAGTCGGGAAACTCTTAGGAGAGTGTCATAAATACCTCCCGATATTCCCCGAGATAGCAGAGCCCGAACAGGCACTGCCGGCCGCAATCACAGCCCGGGTAAGAAATTGTTTGTCTTGGTCTTTGTATCGGTAAATGCCCAACCCAAAGGCACTGATAAAAGCAGACACTAGGAAAAAAAGACTAGAAAAAACAATCCAGAGACAAGGTCTCCTCGGGCCCCCAATCAACAACAAAAAGGCAGCAACCAGACAGCCATTTAGTGAGCATCTCAAAGCTATCTCCCGTCTGCTGGAGGGGCTTTAAAGACATCAGATTTGTGTGTTTGGCTCAAGCCAAGCGAATTGGAGTCTAAAGCTTTTCCTTGAATTCAAGGCTGTGTTTACTGCAGTCAGGGCGAGGGAAGGAGGCAACCCCAAAGCCCTCCCTCCTCCTCTTCCCCCACCCTGCAAGCCCCAGGCTTGAAACTTGATTTAAAAAAAAAAATACAAGATTGAATTTCAGTTTGCAGGATTAGGGAGACGACTTTTAGGGGCTGCTTGTTGGAAAAAAAGCAAAGCAAAGCAGCTGGGAGGGATTAGGCTGAGCTGGCGTCTGCACTTTCAACTGATTCAATTTTGCTCCACAAGACATTGTATCTGAGCCTTTCTGGAGACTATTCAAAGCAAATCATTTTCATTTTACCATTTGGTAAGTGATCAGAGTCTATTTTTAGTGTCTTGGAAGCGTCGGGATTTTTCTCTCTCTCCTTTTCTTTCTCTCTTTCTTTCTACTTCTTTTGCCTCTCTCCCTTTTCTTCCACAATTGAATATCTGCATTTGGGGTATCAAGAACAGGCATGTTTTGAGGGAATGTATACCCCAGCCAGCAGCAGCCTCCATTTATCCAGAAAAAAATGGCACCAGAGAGAGCTGGGGGCTGGCAGGTCTCTCGATCCACTGTCAGCCAACCCAAGCTCTGCACCAGTTGGGGTTTTCCAGGTGATTCCTTCCAGTCTCAGCAAATGGAGCCCATTGCACACTGGTCCCTCAGAGCAGAGGTGTGCGTCCCTGTGGGACGTGGGCTGTGAGCACTGAGGGTCCCTGCTGCCATTCCTCCTGCTGATCCTCTCCCCCACAGTGGTTCATTTGCTGACCCTGTAATGTAATGTACTGTAATGTACAGTCTGTGTTGCTTTTGCCGTGTTTGCCCTTGGAAAAAACAACACAGAAAGCAGAGAATCTTAAAAATAAGGAAAGGAAGGGGGAAAAAAGGGAAGCAAAATATCCGTTAAATGCTTGGAGGAATAGGGGAGAGGAAATGCTTTTCCTTCCAGTTTAAATGCATGTTCCCACATTTTCCTTTTTCTTACATTTCACATCACTGAGCACTGAATGTTTGCGCAGCGCTATTTTTATTTCCTTTGCTTTCTTTTCCTTCTCGGTCCTGATGTTCTTGTGCACTGCTCCACACAGCAGAGGTGCACACAGTGAGGGTCCCCAGCATCACCCTCCGGTCCTCTCCTTGGGCTTTGGGTGCCCTCCCCAAAATTACCGCCTGGGAAAGGCTCTTGCAAGCAATGGTTGGAAGCAGTTCTCTTGCTCCTCTATGCCACAGATTCATTGCGCATGTTTAGGGCAAGTTATTTATTCTCTTTGCATCTCCCCTCCTATAAAATGCCCATAGCATGGAACAGAAGATGATAAAACATGGGGCGTTTTCCTCCTTAGATTGCAAAATTTGCTCTGAGAGAACCGAGTGCTTCCGCTGCTCCCTGACTGAGAGGCAGCAGCAGAACCATGCAATATCACTGCATTTCCACATCAAAACACCAACCCCTGGATAGAGTCCTCTAGGATGAATGGTTTCCCCTTTTCTCTTTTATTCTTCAGGAGGTGCTTTTCCTATTAGCGATGTCTGTAAGGCGCCGGTTTTGTGCAGCAGCCCACAGATTGCATCCCAAGCAGAGCGGGTGAGTTTATGCGGTTTAATCTGTCTGCAGAATGGGAATAGGCATCGTCCATCCTGATGAGCAGCAGGGAGGAGGGCACCAAACCACCATCTGTGTGCTGGGAGAGGGCAGTGCAGCAAGTCCTGAAGGCACAGAATCCAAAGCTGTAACGAGAGGAGCAGCCCTGCTGTAAGAAGGAGCCTTAGGTGCAATGGCAGAATGTGCTTTTCCTTAAACACAGCAAAAAGCCCTGTCCTGGCTGTGCTGGGCTGAGTGTGCAGCATGGCAAAAGCAGAGCCAGGCAGCAAGAGCTGCTAGGTATTGTAATAGCAACAATTATTTATTCACAAGCTGGAGCAAAGAGGAATCTGCAAGCAGGGGGAGAGAAGGGGGAGTAAAACACAACCTGATCTTGTAAAAGAGCGCCTTAAAAAGTACCACGCATGAAGGTCCTTGCACAAGCCTTTCATTTATCAGTCTGCAGTTGGAAGAGGAGAATGCAATAAGTGCGTGGCACACGGGGTAGGAGGGTCTCGTAATAAAAAAGAATGGGTCTGAACAAAGAAAAAGGTTCTGCTAAACTGATGGTGGCAGATGGCATCGGTCCCACCATGTTCCCCTTCAGTTGCGGGAAAATATAGTAAAGCAATTTAATGAAAACGCTTAAATAAGCAAACAGTGCAGTTAATTGAACCCATATGCATTAGGAAGGAAATCTAAAGTATACTGATTCATTAAGTTTTATATAACTGTAAACCCCCAGAACCTAGGAAAGAGTAAGAAGCCATGATGAAGTGCCAACTAGAAGGAGACCTTCCACCAAACTTCGCTCCAATCTGTTTTGTTATGACAAGAACAAGTGGTTTTAACAAGTATGCCATAAATCAGGGGCGCGCGCTCCAGCCCGGAGCCTTCCAGGTACAAACTCACATTCCTTTTCTTCTGGTGGGGTTTTTTATTTTCCAAGACAGAAAAAAAATGGAATTTGGATGCTGCCATCTGCAAACGGGTAGCGGAAGGCTGACCTTTGATGGTCAAAACTATTGATAGTTTTGTTCAAGAAAACTCACAGCGGGATTCAGATGATGCTCTCTGAATCTCATCTGAGTGAAGGCCCAGAGCACATCACATTTAGCTTTGCACTGTAAGACAAAACCCTTCTTTTCTGCAGTGACCACACCCCTCTAGCCATGACTTCTTGGGTTGCTGCAGATGGAAAGCATGAGCTGGGAAAGGCACGGCTGTTTTGTTCCAGAGAGCTGCACCCTCAGTCTAATAGCTGTCCAGAAGTGCCTTGGGGAGAAAGGAACGCTGGCACCACTGGAGTGGATGATGGTAACAAAGGCAGAATTTCACCTATAAATCAAAACTTTGGAGATGTTTGGTTCTAGCTTCTCCCTTTGTGGTTTGGGTCTGCAGGTGCCAATGCTGTTTCCCTCTCTTGCTGAGCTCTCATTGCACCATGAAAACAGATTTGTTCAGTTTTCACAGCAACATCGATTGCTGCAAACAAAAGCCTACAAGCAACTGACATAGATTTGCTCCCAAGGCCCAGAAAGGATGCAAGCTGGGAGTCAGGGCTTGCAGAAGTGCTGATTTGAAGAGGCAGTGACCAGAAGGGGAAGCTCTCAGCCTCAGTTCACAGTAGCTGGAGGTGAAGGTTCCCTGCAGCAAAGAGGAGTCCCTTAGAGCACTCAGGCTGGCTCAGGAAGTCACCAACACACCTTGAAGACAAAAAGGCCTTCTCCATTCCTACCTGCCTGCCCTTATACACTACTCAGTGAACGAGGGCTGTAGTGAGAGAAAAAGCTATAAAAGCAAAAACTGAAAATGTAAGTTTTCATGCAGTAGGGTTGGCTAAGGAGCTTAAACCATTGCACGGTGCACCTTTTGGTTCTTAGGATTCAAACAACCAACCAACCTAATAATAAAGCACAAAGTGAAAGAGCATCTTGAACAAACATATTACTGAAAAATACCTTGATTAAAAAAAATATTAAAGATAAAGGCAGAGAAGAGTTCTTACAAGGGCGATGGTTTCTCCACACGGGCACTGAGGGACTCTAATGGGAAAAGAAACACCAGTAGGTAAATACAGCCATCCCTGTTTGAATTTCCTGGATGTCAGGCACGGTTAATGTTAGGGAGACAGAGGGAGAGTTGAAGTATTGGCCCCAATTCAACAAAGCACTTAAGCATGAGCTTAACTCTAAGTACGTACTTAAGTTCCTCCTTATATAGCAGAACATATGTTAACGCCCCGCGTAAGTGCATGCTTAAAGTTAAGTGTCTGCTTAAGAGCTTTGTTGAATCAAGGCTCGTGTTTACTTCAAACAATTGATGTCTCCTGTAATATCCACATTTCTGCTTGCAAACCTGACACATCTGTTTTCTCTTAGCGTTATTAATAGAGTCATTCTTTAAAAAAAATACCCAACAACGCAACCCTTAAAAAGCTGCGATTGCTGCGCCCAGGAGAGCAAGTGGCCAACAAGACCCAGGCACTTCCATGGGCACTCCTATGGGCTACATTTCCTTTTCATTTCAGGGAATTTAAGGGGAAGCAATGAGTTGCAAAATGATGTGGAGTCATCAAATCATCTGAATTTAGCTTGATGAGGAAAAAAGTGATGCCAATTTTAAGAAATTTTGAATAGTTGAAGGTTGCTGGTGTGTAAACTCGTGTTGTGGTTTGGGTTAGGGTTGGCTAAGGCTTGTCCCAGCTGAAACTCAGACAAGTTGTAAATTAATATTTGATTTGTAACATAAGAGAGTGTTGAATTACTATATACACATAAATATCGTATATCTAAAATTCTTCTCTTAAGTAGAATAGGTACCTTAGGAAATCCTGAGTTATGATAGATTCTTGGAATTCAGCTTAACACCACCACCAGGCTGCGGGAGAGACATCATGCAGACATGGAGATAATTCACTGCTTGGGTTCTTTTCAAAGCCACGTGCCCACTGCCAAGAGGATCAGCCCCATGGAATCCCACTTGTTCAGTCCCACTGCTGAGTGCCTACCTGGATGCACTCAGGGGCTCCTGAGCCAGGTAAGGCACAGAGCAGTGCTTTATGGCTCTACTCATCCATTATCTTTTCTTTTTTCATTCGTTTTTGAGTGGTTTTGGGGCATCTCTCCTGCATCCCGCTGCTCTTGGGAAGCAAGGCTCCATCCCTCCATTGGATGCGGACCCAAACCAGCCTTCCCAGCCCTGCCAGGCGGTTTCCCAGCGATGCTGGAGACTTAGACCACAATAGAAGGAAATCACTAAAGCTGAATTGCTCCAAGTAAGTCCTCAGCAGGGTTTGACTGGTAAATATTTAACAAGGAGAACTCCCTATCCTCTCCTGGTACGTATTAAACTAATACATTTATTTTAACAAGGGAAATGGTTTCCCCAAGCTCCTGCTCAATTTGAGCCCTTGACTTCTACAAAAGCCTAAGTAAGGTAGGCTTCCTGGGGCTCGGTAATTCACTGGGACTAAACGAGAGATGGCTCCGAGCCACAAACCGGGAACACGGAGGTGACAGGACCTCCCCAGGGCTGGGAAGAGCTTGGTGCTTGCTCCCATCCCACTCATCTCCAGTCAGGTCCCATCCCCACCTCGAGACATCCCTGCTGACTCCATCTTCCCAATGCTTCAGCCATCCCATGGAGCAGGTTGGTCATACGCAATCTTTTTTGTGCTGGAAATGGTCCCACATCTGCGGGTGGGTTTGGGGGATGGTTTGAGGGGTGAGGCTGTGGGAAGGGATGTGATGCTGCCACGGTGCAGAGCCAAGCACAGCAGCAGCCATGAGGACCCAAGGCTGCAGGAGGTTCTCCCGCTCCCTTGCTCATCTTTTTCAGCCTTGCCCTCAAGGAAACAAAAAGCTCAGAAAGCACCTCCCAGCTTTGCATCTATCTTTGCTCAGAGCCAGCTCATGGCTCCAGCACTTTCACTCTGACTCACAGGCAGGAGGGCAGGTTCCAACAGCTGTGGCTGCCCCTGCCAAGGCAATTACAGCTCCTGGCATCACGGCACAAAACTCCATGGGAAATTTTCCCCAGCTCAGCATGTCCTGGTTGCCATGCATGCATTCCCAGGATGGCAGCAGGCACTTGTTATGTGGAGATGGAGAAGGTAAGCCCTGCTACCTCAGAAAGAGCAACCTGGTATCACCACACACCTTCTGCTTCACAGCCTGTGGAATACGGAGGTTGTCCCTGCATCCCCATGAGTGCCTGTGTGCAGAAGATGCCTTAAGCATGGAAACATCCAGATTTGGTATGAGCATTTAATGATTTTTCTGCTGCCATCATGGGCCAAAATCATGTCTACCTTTCACCATCACCAAAAACTAACCCATGAGGTGTGTCTCTTCCCCAGGTATTGCAGTTTGCCTTTGGTCCTTCACAACATTTAATAAACCTCTCTCTTGGACATGGAGCATCTGCACACATTTCCTCACCCTCCCAAGCATGCAGAACCCCTATCTCTGTCCCCAGCCCATCCCAGTTTGTAGCAGGCAGATGGGTCTCTCCTACTACCACCAGTATCAGCAAGAAAATTCTTTCTGCTCTTTCTATTTTTCTGCGGCTGTTATTCTAGCAAGTCTCACAGAAGCTTGGCAGTACAGAAAATAAGAAACAGATTTCCAATGTTTTGTTTTACCATTTTCTTCCTTGTAGCATCCAAGCACAGATTCTGAGGACGCATAAAGTTCTCCCTCTGTATTGCAGAGCTGTGCCCATAGGTACCGTGAATGGAAGCAGTTTTCCAGGCAGGCATCAGAGGAGAGCATGCCACTTGGACCAGCAGCGTATCACGTCAACACAACTGAGTGGACAAGTCCTCATAAGTGCTCGATTTCAATGCAAAATGGAAAACCAGATAGGAAACAAGGCCCCACAGATGGTGAACTATGAAATGTCCAACACAAGCACATGACAGGGGCCAGGGCTGCAGCCAGTTTCTGTGCTGGATTGAGCTTTTGCTTTGCATCCTGTTGTAGCTGTTCCCAGTTACACTGCTCCCATGTGCTCTCATACCTCTGAACACTGATTTTGGGTCTCAGAACTCTGGGACTGGCTCCTCTTATACCAGCATCAGTCCAGAATAACTCAACCGATTGGAATTATCCCTGAAGCACTGGCAGGCAAGAGAAGCATGAACCAAATGATTCATCTTATAGCTAGGCAGTTATCTCTATTATGACAGAAACCCAAATCTCAGGCCTTTTCTTGACTCCATCTAGCCAGACTCCCCAGTTGCTGACTTTGAGGAGGTCCCACTGAGATCAGACCCCCCTGAGATGTTCTTACGCTATGGGCAGGTGGGGGACATGGTTCTCGGTCTCGTGACACTTATGTGTCAGAGCAGGATGTTACCTGTGAGCTTGTATCAAATGCAGCATCCATCTGGAGATTACCTCTTGTGCAGGACTCTACACAGCAGAGCAGTTTTGGAAGAAGTTCGGAGACTTTCAAGGAAAATCCCTCTGGGATAGGGTCATCTTGCCAACAAAAGGCTGATTCACAGATGAAATGACTAAGTACACCAAGCATTCCTAGGCCCGTGCGTTACTCACAGGTCTTTCATCTGACGCCATGTCCCAGCGCAGCCAAAAGCTATGGTGCAGCCAAGTGACAGCAGAGGGGAGCAATGGTGAGGGAGGCCCCGGGTCCTTCCCCTGCCACCCCATCACCCACAGCTACTGAGGTCCCTTCCCTACCCACCGAGGCCCCTTCCCTACCCACATCTCTTCAGCTTTGGAGAAAGACGTGCCATGAGACCTGGAGGCAGCCAAGAGCAGGCTCTGGTATGTATGCAAAAGCCTCCCAACGTCTTTATCCTCATAAATAGATTTGATTTTTTTTCTTTTAAATGCAACATTTCACACATTGCAGATTAGTTTTTAGAATACATCAGAGCCGGTTAATGAGGCAGATTAATCTTACACTTGTTTCAGCTAGAGCCAGAAGTGGCAATAATAGCAGATCCAGCCAGTAACAGCAGCATGCCTCCAGGCACCCCTGGAATCTCTTGTGTGAGGTTGACTTGCAAAGTAGGCAGCTAAATTGTGTTCTTATGCGTTCTGTAATATTGGCACAAGGCTGTGTACTACACCGCGTGGTAATCCCTGAGGATCACAGAGGCAACACAGAGGCAGTATTTGGACTGGAGAGCTTCAAAGCAGAGTCTAGAGGCTGCAGGAACTGGTGCTGGCACGGTCTTAGTTCCCAGATATTGCTTTCTCCTCTATTCCTGATACTATTACAGCCACTACTTAACATTGCATGTTAAATAGACAAAATCCTGTTAGGTTATAAGACAAAGTCAACATAAGCCTGCTTAGTAACTTAGGAAGTAATTAAGAGTTGTTTTATAGGTACAAGTTCCCACTGTGCAATAGACCAGTAAAACCCTGTCTGAGTCTTCTGATGGATGCGTGCAAGGATGTGTGTAACACATGGCCAGGATTATGCCACAGGTGTGCCTGTGTCTGCTCATCCCCAGTCAGCAAATGATTGGAGCACTTTATACAGGACTGAAATCCCTGCTCATGTCCACAAGTGGCTCAATTGAGGCTTTGCTGGGCGGCCTGGAGACTTGTGTGCAGGGAGCAGTGCTCTGAGCATGGGGAAGCAAGAGTTATGCACCTGATTTTAACAGTTCAGCATTATCATAATGGAAGAGAAGTGACAGCCTTAAGTTGCACCAGGGGAGGTTCAGGTTGGATGTTATGTTCACCAAAGAGTGGTGATGCGGCGGCACAGGCTGCCCAGGGAGTGGGGATTCACCATCCTGGAGGCATTCCAGAATGTGGAGATGTGGCACCTGGGGACACGATCAGTGGGCACGGTGGGGCTGGGGCGGGGTTGGACTCGAGGATCTGAGGGGTCTTTTCCAACCGTAGTGATTACATGATAATGGGCCGGAGCTTGTTCCCAAAACACCAGAAAAAAGAGCAGTGAGGGAACCACTGAAGCACCAGACCCTCCCACACAGGGACCAGTCCTTGGCCAAGGCAGCGCTGAGGGCTCGAGAGCCAACCTCTGCTCGCAGACCAAGGCAACATTTTCCCACACCAGTTTAAACCATTCATATGCATCTCTACAAACCCTCACAAGTTTCCGATGCCACATAAACACAAGTGAACCAGAATCATTCCTTCCATCACTGTTTAAAATGGGCGATGTTTTCTCCAAATGGCCCCATGAGCAAAAGGCAGAGGGTGATGCTGGAGCAGCCCCAGCAGCGTGTGATGTTTCACCCCAGCACGGTCCGGGCAGAGCTTTAAGAGGCTCCGAACACAAACAGAGCTAGGTTAGCTAAGTCCTGCTCTGAGCAGCTCTGAGAGTCGGAGACATAAACAGATCCCATTTGAGCTGGGCTTAATGTAACTGGGTTTACAGATTCACAGCTGATGTTGACATACATCAGAGGTGTTGTGTATTTAGTGAGGCAGCGTGGTCCGCCGGCTTTGGATCCACGTCCCAACCCCACTGCTGACCCCCACACCCCTCTGCAATCACTACCCGGCCTTTATCTGCAAAATGGAAAGAGCTGACCTACGTCACAGAGCGAACCTGGAATCAATTAATGTCTAGCCTGCATTTAGGAGAGGCAAAACACTATATAAACATTATGTATCATTTGGCTTCTGAGGAAAAGCCATCGCCTGACAAAAGGGGCCTCTCTTCTATATCATGGAGTCTGGTTCACACCAGTACAGCTCTCCTGACTGGCTTGCTCCTAATTTACACCAGGAGAAGCACACTCACATACACATTAATTTCCCTCAGTAATACAGAGAACCTCTTTGCTGAGAAACTCCATTTCATATTCTGCAGCTTGAAGGGCAGCACCACGCCATGGGGTGGGCACCAGTGATGCTCAGCCCTGGGCTCTGCTTTCTGACCACCTGAGCAGAGAACTTGGGTCAGTCCTGGAGAGGAGGAGATGCCTGCCCAGCTCAGAGGGCTCAGCCCATCACCATATGGCACAGAGGAAGGGGAAGCAGAGCTATGCATCATGTCCCCAGCACTGGGTGCTGCCCTGCAGTCTAAGCCTTTTTCACATCGTTTTCCCAGCCCATCTGAGCCCTTCCTATAAACACAAGGAGGCTCAAGGTTGTTTTACACATTGCACAAAACTTTTATCTTGCCATTAAAATAATGAGAACTGGGATTACTGCCAGCCTGCATCCCACGCTGGGGCTGCCCACTGGGATGCTGCTGCAGGTGACCCCAACAGCGTGACCCCAACAGAGCTGGTGAGGCTGCTTTGCTGATGTCTCAGTCCTACCCACGTTACAGGGATTTGCTAATTGAGATGAGATAAGCAAAGTTCCTTTAACCTTGGCATTATCAGCTCACAGGGCCCACCTCTAGGATGAGTGTTTTCTTCCCTGGTTTTCCCCTGTCCTTGAGAGCACAGGAGCAAACCTGTGCATAGATGAAATCCTGAGCGATGCACAGGGATGTGCACAGGCACAGACCTGGGTTACCCCTAGAGAAAGGGAAGAGATATTTTTAATAATATATGAGCAAAAGAATCCACCTGGATGCAAAGATGCACATGCAGTATTTTAGGAGGGGTGGATGGTGAGGGAAATCTGTACCTGCACTCCTCCACTTGTCCAGTCCCCTGGAACAAATCCCATATAACTGTCAGAAGGAAGCAGGTTTTGATCTAGTCTCTCCCCCAAAATGGCCACATCGTGTATTACAGCACCACATGTGTTTCCATCATGTTGGGGAAGTTTTAGGAAGTATCCCTCATAAAACTCAAAATTATTACAAACGAGAACATGAAAAACAAATTGAAGAGGATCTGGTGTCAGGGGTTTCTCTCCAGTCCTTTTACGAGGAGCTCCCATTGCTGCTCCAAGCTCCCAGTGCCATGCTACCAGCAGGCAGAGCCTCAGCCAAGCAGAGCCATGCAAACCCAACCTCACCGTTCATCCCGGTTGCAGGGCACGGTGCCTCCCAATCTGCCACCCTTGGAGTCGAGTCCCACCATCACAGTCATCATGCCCAGGCACATGATGAGGAGCTGTACCACGACCTGTACACTCTGTGCTGTGCAGAGGTCTCCTCCTTCCTTCTCTGATTACTGAGTGGGTGGGTGTGCACTGAAACAGCTGTGTGGGTTCCTCGAGGACACCGGTTGCCATCCGGCACAAAAGGAGCTGCTTTGCTCAGAGCCATTACGATCTGCTGCCGTAGCACAGCTCAGCACCCTCTGACTCAGAGCAGCCCAGGGAAAGAGGATCTCCTCTGAACTCACAGGTCTTTCATCATTTTCTATTTGAACTGAAGATGTGATTTAAAGGAACGCTTGGAGGGAAAGCTCTGGGTGGAGACACACCGAGCTTCCTGTCCCCATAGCAGAGATCTTCACTTTCCTTCTCCACTCATCCAGCAGATGTTCTTCTCTCATCTTTCTCAATACATCAGTAAGTTCATGATAGAGGAGCTGCAACCTGCAGTGAGAGAAGGGCAGGACAAAAACATCCTGATAGCAGCTGGATCTCTTCCAAACATCACACAAAATGCCAGAGGGTAAGGCAGATGGAGAACAGCACCTTCCTTAAACCCACTGCAAGGAGCAATGACAAGATCCCACATATTCTGTGTGAGTCCCTTTGCTCTGAAGAATTTCTCTGGCATCCTTCTATTTCCTCCCACAAATCAGATGCAAATGGCAGAAGTGCAGCCTGGGGTTGGGTCAGCAGCACACGTATGTGCACAGCTAGAGATCTTCAGAAGCACAGTTCGTGGGGGAGAAGATCTACTACAGCTCCCAACGAGAACCTGAGCCGAGTGTGGAATGGGACAAAAGGGCATCTTGGCAGGGGCAGCTCTGTGAGCCCAGGGAAGCAGCACAGAAGCAGCTTTGCTCTCTTCCAGACCAGTCCTCACTGTGAAAAGGCTGCAGGACTCCAGGCCAGACCGCGGCGTTTTTAAACAATAGGTAGCAAGCTGTGATCATAGGTTTGCATTGCATTAAGGTTAACCTAAGACATGTAAAATCCAGACGTCTCCATTTGGGGGATTTGTGGAAGGATTTTCTGGTTACACGGTTTAAGCTGACTGCTCGGGGTGACTTCTTTCCCTCAACGGGATCCAGAGAAGTCCACTGCTGAGGCCAAGCCTCAGCCAGCCACAGCTACAGCTGCTCCCCTCCCACCTCCTGGAGCTGAGCAGTGAGGAGTGGGGACTTCGCCAGCAGCACACTGGTGATGGACCCAAGTCCTGCCCACTTACACCCCCAGCCCCTCCCTGGCACAGCTCGGCAGGTGCTGGGAAGTGACATCAGCCCTTCTGATGGACAAACCCCATCTCCAGCATGTGCTGAATGATGGGACCTTCCCAGGCTCTCAGCACTGCTCATGCAGCATTTTCCCTGGGGATAACAGCCTCAAAATCTCTTCCAAAGAAACAACTCAGCACATCAATAGGTCATCGTTTTTGTACCTCTCACACTCAGCAGCTCCACTCTTACTGACCTCTTCATTTTGTGATCCTGTATGCTCAGGGCCATCTTGTACAGGTCAGCAAAGTGGAAGCTGAAACAAAATTCCTCTGTAATGATGATATCAGAGAGGGACGTCTTCTTTTTGACGTCTTCCACAAGCTAATGGAACTCTTCAGACTGAGGCATTTTCTGGTATGAAAAAGAACAAGCCCAGGAAAAGAAAAATAAAGGCTGTTAGCAAGGAGGAGGTGACACCAGGGATTGTCACCCTGCAAGACCCCACTGTGGCTTTGCACCCGAACTGGGGCCACCCACACCCCATCCCTGCATTCTGGGAGAGCAGCCCGGCAGTCCCACAGCGCTGCAGCCATCCCAGCCTGCAGGGCAGCCGCCTGTCCAGGCCCAGACCCAGCAGATCTCTGGCCCAAAGAACAGCCCAGCCATCCTGAACTGATTATTTTCAAATTATATTTGCTAAAAGCAACAAAGAGCAGAAGAGTTGGGGGAAAGAGGGAGGCACGTCGCTCCAATCATTTACATTTCAGTGACAGCTTTATGCACTTATTTCAAGCTGGCTTTGCAGAAGCCCTTTATCAAGCGGTGCAAAGCTCTCCTGTAGGCTCTGCAGCAAGGATTTTGAGCCCATGGTAATGCCTTGGATGCTGTGCTACACGACCTCCCTCAAGCAGAAAGTGAGTCCAAGTCACTCCTGGACAGGGCTCTTGGCTGGACATGACCTGAAAGCATTTCTCCTTAACATCTCTTTGAAGCTGAACAAACTCAGGCAAAACACATCAAAATCAATCGGGAGTTTTTAGAGACCTCTGCAGTGCTTTAAGCACCGTTGCAGTACATTCAGCTGCACATGCAATGAACCGACCAAACAGGCACAGATTCTGCAGCCTGCATTGGTGTAAAAAATGGAGAGAGGGAAGAAAAGGGACTTACTCCTCTACCAAAAAGCACTCATCCGTAACTCTCCCTATTACATCACGCTGAATATTTGCAACTGGGCCCAGAGCAGAGTGTAGCCCACCTGCTGGTCTGTGTCTTTGCTCCCGTCCTTTCTCTGCTCTCTCAGGATATTTTGTTTTCTGGCCCAGACTGCAGCTGCCCGAGCAGCAGCTTTCGTCCTCCTGAGTGAAGCCCTGCCAATGCAAACCACAGGGGTGGGCGAGCTTCTCCCACCCCTACTCCCATGTGCTTCTCTGACCTCACTGAAGCTCAGTATGAACAGATTGAAGAAGACAAAAAAGCCCAGAAAGATGGTCATGACGTTGTACAAGAGGCTGTGCTTAAATCCGCAACCATCCGTCTTCTCCTGTAACTGCATCCAACCGTCAACCTGCAAATGCAGTTAAGCAGAGAGTTACTTCCAAACCACAGCGTAACTCACGAGTCATATGAAATCTCTCTCTTCTTTTTCTTTCTTTTTGAAAGTTGAACAGTTTCTCTGTTCCTCAGACGTCTGGGTTGAAAGCAGACAGTGCAGAACTCATTGCTGTCTGCTTGAGAGATTTTCCCCTCTGAATTTGCAGGACAGGGTAGGGAAGTTTTTCTATCAAAGCAAATTTTCCCAGGGATCAGGAAATGGAGAGCAGCTCATGCTGTCACTGCTGCAGTCACAGGTTAGTTACAGGGCCTCTCCAAAACCCAGAATTTGTAATTTGGCTGATACAGACAGGAAAATGCTGCAGCACTGATGGTCATTAAAGCGAAGGCTGAGAGGAAGGCAGAGGAAAACTGGAACCAATCTGTAGCATCTCCAGATTTGGGATTTCCATACAAATTACATCCCAAAATGGCAAACGCTGACGTCAGAAAGAACAGCAAGAATAGAGCATACATCACTCTATGTAGCGTCCGGGTGAGGGACTTGACGAAAGACTGCAAGAGAGACAACAAAGGGATGCTCTGTAGGGAAGGAAGGAGATCCATGGGTAAGGCAAGCAGGGGTGAGGGCGGGGGAGCTGGGCTGGGGACACGGGAGGTGACATGAGGGCTCCCTGGGCCACTGCTGAACCAGACGGGTGGCAGCTCTGTGCAGAAACCACACAAACACCCCACTTCTCTACCTTTGCTTGGCGTCCTCAGCAGCTGCTTTGTCCCTGTGCTTTGTCAGTCAAGAGCATTCAGCTTCCAAAATACCTCTGCTGGACCCAGGAATGGAGCTCAGCAGCTCTCAGCATCTCCGCAGGCCTCTGTATAGTTTTTAGCCCAATTCTGTGCCAGTGCCCAAGCTGCTGGGGAACAGCGGCACCAGCAATGCTCAGCCAGAGGATCCCCTGCCCACAGGTGAGTGGTGATTCTGCACCCTGAAAGCACAACTTGGGTTGCACCACCAAGAGACAACGTGCCAGCAGCCCCAAACACGGAGGAGACGACGCTGAGCGCAACAGACAGTCAACATGGGCAGCACCCATCGCAAAAAGAAGACACCCAACCACGCCGCCCTAAGAAGGGCCTCCAAACCAAACTGGAAGAGCAACGTGGAACACAGCATGATGGCACAAGCTCCGGGCGGATGGCAGAGGGCTCCCAGCCTGGTGGGCACTCACAGGGAACAAAAGCCGCTCAGCGCCGAGAGCAGGAGACATTTTTGCCACGTTATGTCACGGCGTCGGGCAGATCGGGGCCGGGGCACGTGGGCTGAAAGAAAAACAGCCACCCAGGGCCGAGGTGACGAGAGGGCCATAAAACGCTGTGCGGGACCGTCCCGGCGTTCCCATCGCCAGGGCTGAGGCAGGAGCTGCCCCGGAGTCCTGTGAGCTTTTATTAATAAGGAGCTTTGTGGTTCGCTGCCTGCGCGGGTAGTAAAGCGCCTCGGAATTAATCCCAAATATATTTTGTGAAAAAGCAGAAAAGTCGATTTTTATTTTTATTTTATTTCTTTTTTTTATTATTATTTTTTTCTTTTCTCGAGAACAACTTGGCGTTTTTAGAGTTTATTTTGAGATTGAAAGAAAGATGAATGGGGCCTACACTCGAAGAGGGATCGCAGCTAACAGAACGTCTCTGTATGGAATACAACAAGGAAATTATTTCCTCAAGGTGGAAATTTATTGCTCCAAGGTGGAAGGCAGAGTGTTTTAAAGAGGATTTTAATTAATAAAGGGAAACGTGCCAAGAATGTGTTGCATGTTTGAGCTCTCCGCATTAAATACTGCTAACCTGTTGAGGGCTAATTTAGACTTCAATTAATAAATTACTATACACACAGAGTATAAACAACCTCCCACACCTTCAGCAAAACGCACGGAGGTGGCCCTATCGCATTCTAAAACAAATTTCAAGCCAAGAGGTGTTGTCTCTTGGGATGCCAAAAGCCCAGGGCTCTCCTCTCCAGGTCAGGACACGGAGGCAGCGCCCAGGACCCCCGGGTGGGACAGCACAGGGCATGCATTGCGCCTCTGGAACAGGAAAGGATTGTGAGAGCCCAAAGAATTTTCCCTTTTTTGCATTTTTTTCCCCCAAATAATGCATTCTCACCCAACTCAGGGGATGATTTCCCAGTGGCCCCCGTCCCTAAAGTGCTAAAAATCCCATCGACTTCCATGAAAACTTGGTTTTGCACGGACCATATTTTCAAAGGTGTTCCGGCCCTTAAGCCCACAGATTTGTGCCAGTTGGGATTTTTTCAAAGCACCTCAACATTTTAAGTGTCTCGGGGGAGAACGGTGCCAAATCTCACCCTACAGATCCCACCCCTGGTCTCTGGATGCAGCAACTCAGGGCTGTGATACCCTCAAATGAATGCGTGCCCCAAAGCTCAGAGCAGCACACACCTCTCCACGCACAAACATCTCCCGTTCTGCCACACACCCTTGTGTTCCCATACAGTCAGCCAGCCCCAACAGGAGCATCTGATCCACCACGACAAAACCCTGCCTTATTTTGTGCACTTCCACACGCTGTCCCCTCTCCCAGCGACGCAGAATAATTAACATATAAAAGTCTGGTGATAAGTGAAGTTTACGATCCAAACCAGAGGAATGAGGGCTCAGAAGTGAACATTATAAGAGCCCTGTGCCCATAAACATCCCACTTCTGGTGGGCTACCCAGCCAATTAATCACACGCAGAAATGCTGGCCGAGCATTCATTGCCCACATAAGCTCCTTGCTGAAAAACAAACCTCTGGAGCTGTCAGGAGAATAGTAAGGAGGAGATGGTGTGCTGGAGAGAAAAATACACACAGAGCAAGAATAGGACGTGACCTGTGTTTTACAGGGTTTTTTTGTGTGTCTGCTCTGCTGTAGTAAAAAAGAAAATTCCGTCTTCTCAATGGGGGAAGGAGAAACAGGGAAAATAAATGCTGGTCGAGTTACAGGAATCTTGGAAAATCAGGAATTAGTTGTTTTTCAGTTTAATTTCTGAGCTGCTGTAAGCATCAGCCCCTCTCAGGACAGCAGACCCCAACCCCTGGGGGCACAGTGAGGTGCTGGGGAGCACCCAGTTGGTGGTACTGGACTCAGCTCTGGGTTTTGTGGGGTTCACTTACATAAGGACACCCCAAAAGGAGGAGAAGGGCCGCAGTTTAACCAAAGGGCAGTGCTTTACCTTCATCCCCTCCCTGTACCTGAGGACCTTAATGATGCGGATGCTATGGAGCACGTGGGTCACCTCCTGCAGGTTGGAGCCTGTGGAGTGGATATGCAGGCAGAAGGCAATGATGAGGATGTCCAAGGTGCCATAACCACTCTTCCTGTAGCTGATGGGGTCCATGCACAGTTTCATCAAGTGCTCAGTGGTATAAACAGTGAGGAAGAACTCATCTGCCAGCTGCAGAGAGGAGCTCCTGGTTTCGCATTCAATGTCACCAACAACCCGCTCTGCCCCCAAGGACCTCTTCAAACCCAGTGAGCTCACTTCTCAACAGGGTCCTGGCCACATCCCTACGGATCCCCCTCAGCCCCTGCCCCAGAGACATGCCCTGTGCTCCCACACTGGCAGCTACTGGAGCTCTCAGAAACCTCCGCAGCTCCTGACGGGGTTTCCTGACATTAGCCAGGCCCAGCTATATATTATAGGGATATATAATTAAGGCGCAGAGGTTTGCATACAGTAGCTGGCTCGTGTGAGACAAGGAAATCAGGGTGTGCGACCAAGTGGGATTTTCAATGTGAAAACTGAGCATTAAAAGGGTGCTTAAAACTGACTGTGCCAAACCCGCGAGGGGGGAAGGGCTGCCACGGGGAGGACTGAACAATTGCATTTCAAGAACAATCATTATCGAATTAGCGAAGAGGTTTGAAGCTTGCCCCTGAAATGCATTCCCTGGCACAGCCCCATCATAGCGAGGCCCTGGGTTTCTACAAGCTTTGGATGTGCCACTGCTGGGTGGTCACTGGGACTGGACCCAGCTGGTGGCACGTGGCCACTCCCATGGATGTGCCATCGTCTTGGGAAGGAATGGGGCTGCATCTGTCCCCTCGTGGTGTGCTACCGTGCCTCGCCGTGAAATGGGTGCTCAGCTTCAGCCAGTAGAAGCAGTTGGTCTCCACAGCCAGGAGGGTGTTGTTGGTGGAGATGATGAGTGACGTGAGCCTTTTGGACTTGGAGTTGTCCAGCATTTTGTGCAGGAGGGCACAGAGCTTAGGATCCCTTCTGCCAGAAAGAAGGGGAGAGCTGGAGGGGTGGAGCAGCAAGGAGAGTTGAGAACAAGCAGCACCAATGGGCCCAGCTGCCCCCAGAGCTGCAGGATGGGATGAGGTGCACATGGCCATCCATCTTGCCTGTGGACGTGCTGGGTGGGTGCAAGTGCAACCGAATCCAGGTTAAAACTTCTTTAGAAACTTTGCAAAAGGGAAATCCTGGTCCAGGTCCTCCTCCAGCCAGGCTGGCCCAGGACCATCAGCTCCCACAGAAACAACATCTGGAGGATGAACCTGATCATCACACGCACACTAACAACAGCCTACAAGGAGCTTGCTCCATGTGTACCTGAACTGGAAGAAGTGAGTGTATCTTTTAGATACATCATACAGGGAATAGGAGAATTTCATAAGAAATTTGGAGGTGGGTAGTCCTCCCTGGGAAAAGCCTGGGTGCTCCATGGCACCCCATAGCACAGCAGGTGCTGGGATCTGCTGCTTGATGTCACCACTCTGTGAGGTCACCTCCAGCTGAGGAATCCCCACTGCTCCAGGATAAACAAAAACTCTGCGCTACAACAACAGACGCTGATGATTCTTAATTAATTGAGTTTGAATTGCTGAGCAGTTTAGGCAAACTATGCCTGTTTTGGATAAAGATTTATGGAAATTATTGGCAAAACCGCTTTTAATGCAGCCATGCAGTGGGGGACAGACCCCAGAGGCACTGACAGCCCTCCCATGGGCTCTGCCTCCACTGGCCACTGGCGTATAAGTGCTTGAGCACTTCTCCTGTGCCACCACATCTGCCTGAGCCCAAAGCAGGGCTGATATCAGCTCAATGAGGAGCACCATCGCAGCACGGAGCTTCCCCTTGCACTGCTGCAGCCCTGTGTCCTGCAGCCCAGCCTGGCTCTCACAGAGCACCGCTGGCAGCCGTGCCTGGACTGCCTCCAAAGTCCGTTTGCAAGTGAGTTGTCAGCTCCTCACCAAAGGGTCCAGCTCTGCAACAGATCTTCGGCACGAGCAGCGCTTACATAAACACGGCCTTTGATGTCAGCGGGAGAACTCGCATCCATGTTTGCTTTCTGCTTTTTTTTTTCTTGGGGGAAAAGAGAAAGGGAATGAGCAATTGCTAATTTATTTCAATTTGTCAGCATCGCTGTGCCTGCTAGCCTGGCCGCTCCGAGAGCGCTTCTTCCAGGACACACATATGTTTGGCTCATCCTGAGCTGCAGCTTTGCTTAAGCCACAACTATTTGTTGCTTGGTGCAAACAATTGTGAAAAACTGGACCTAGCTCACGCTGAGAATCTCATTAGCTTCAATTAATTGGCAATTGGCTCATTAACCTGAGGCTGAAAAAGCCAGAGGATGTGCACACACCTACCAGCTCAGAGCTTTCAAAATCGATGTAGGCTCAGGGAGCAGAAAGGGACAAGGAGGAGCCCTCGTGCTGGGGTGGGAGGCCACCTCCTGCTGCACCAGGTGTGCATCCTGCAGTTGACCGGAGCTGGGCTCCCACTCTGGGGAAAGGAAGGGATAACGGGCCGGTCCTGTTCCTGAGCAGTCCTTGGGGCTGTTGGGACCCAAGCAGCGATCCCCAGCTAGGCATGCACTGCAGGCATCCCTCGTGCTCTGCTCTCCCAGCCCCGTGCGTTCGGTTTTTAGTTTCCTGTGGCTGCAGATCAGTGCTGCAGGGACTGCGCTTCCCAGCGGCTGCGGGGTGGGTCGGTGGGGGACACAGTGAGGTGGCTCAGCTGTGATGCACCCAAGTAGCTCTCAAGGAGAAGGCTGTTTCACGATGGATTATCCAAATACTTCAAGCCAAAATCAACCTTAAAGCAGAAAAAAACCCAAACATTCCAGGGGAATATTTAACCTGGTGGCTTCTAGCCATGCACTGAGCCTCAAGGGAAGCAGGGAAATGCAATCAGTTTGCAAGAGCGGAGGGTGTGGTGCTGCTGCCATCAAACCTGCCCAAAGAGGAGCTGATCAGCAGGGAATGCTGTAAGTTGGGCAGTTGCTGGAGCCCACCTGCTGCAAGGCAATGGAGCTGGGCAGCTCCTGAGACGCCATCACCTGGAGAAGCCCCAACGCTCACAGTCCAGCTACTTTTGAACAGAGCAGAGTCAGTGATGCTCTTTGCAATGCAGCCTCAGGCTGTTTCCTGGCTGGGATCCCATACCTGTCATTGAATTCATGCTGTATAAATTACCCACAAAGTTCCAGCTTGGTCAGGGAGACAGTGCCCTGATCGGTGCCCCAGCATCCTGCACTCACCACCTCCACATGGGTGGAAGAGAGCTGAGGGGATGCAGGAGAAGGGAACGGGGCTGGGTGGCTCCACCTGGCTCCCAGCACGGATTTAGGGAGCCACGGGATGGGGGTGAGAGATGCTGCAGGGACGAGGAGCTCGCTGGGGGTTCCCCACGCGATTGGGCTGCAGTTCAGAAATACCCCAGTAATGAACAGCTGAACAAGCACTGACCTGGAGACCACACTGCTGTGAGTGGTTCGAAGCTGTGCTCCTCCTCTTGGGCTGGTTTTGCTCCTTCCCCAGGCTGGGAGCTGCAACGTACAGCGGCTGCACAGCTCTGTGCCACACGGACAGTGGCGCTCAGGGAGAAATTAGTTGGTGGGGATTTTTTCCTCTGAGTATGTAAATAAATATCAATACTCTAAACCAAAGACCACCCAGTGACTAAATATTATTTATCTTCAAACTAAACAGCTTTGTCACATATGTATAATAATAAAGAAAAAAATTACAAAGGAGGAATTTGATTTTATTGGCTCGATGCAAAGCGTCGGCATTCTGTATCAATTTCTAACAGCAGAGTTTGCACCGTTCATTGCAGACACCGTCCAAACATTGGTGAGACTCGTTTCACTCCTCCACCAGGAACAGGAGGCATCACAGCCCGGACTTGAAGCCATAGCAGGGAAATCCACCACTTCAGTGGGGAAAGGCGCTCTGAAGCAAAGAACATTGGAGCATGCTGCTTGAATCCAAGTCTTTTTTAGGTTTTAATATCAACATCCCCAGTACAGTCAGCAGCAGTAAAGCCCAACATCTCACATCTTGCCTCCTGCCACCAATTAGCACGTGACAGTGCACTTGCTAAGCATTAACAAAAATACCATTCCTATTTTACCGACAGCAGTATCTGCATGTCAGCTACTGGCATTTTGCATCCCGAATAGCTGAGAGACCACACACTCTGTGCACACACCCAGAATAGATCCTGGCAGCCGCTGCCCCTCGATGTGTGTCTCAGTTCCCAGTCGTGCCCTCAGTGACCCCCAGCCATGCTGCAGGCATTTCACAGGGGTCACTCTGCCGGTGCTGCTCCTGAGGGGCTCTCAGGGCACACGGGGACTGGCAGCTACAAGGAGGGTGAGCATAGCTCCGGCTGAGCCCAGCTTAACAAGAATCCTGCTAATGCTGCTTCCCCCGCTGCCAGCACCCAGCCAGGCTCCCCCTCCCCTACTGCAGGTATGAGCAGAGCTAACGGCTCCGTCCTGTAGAATACTGGGCGCTGCCTGACCCAGCACTGCACACAGATGTACTGCGTTTCATTAACAGCGCCGGGAGCTGAGACCTGGTGCTATTTGCTGGAGCAGCACGGGGGATATGGAAGTCAGCATCGAAAAGGGTGAGCACGGGCATTCAGATGGGTCTCTCAGATAAAAGCCTTAAAGGCAAACAAAGCTACGCCAACAACAGAATACTTTGTCCTTTCAGGGGGGCTGTGAAATCAGAATTACAGCGAATGAGGGACACCACTCAAAATACAAGACAGCGCCTTAAAACGCCGTATACCTGCATTATACGGAGGCAGCAGCCTTGTCAATGAACTGAGCCAGCTTCACGTCTCTCTTGGTCAGCCCGCCGCAGTCGTGGGAAATGAGGGTGATCTGAACCTGCCAGGAAGGAGCAGCAAGGTGTTACAAGGACGGTGCCCCATGGAGAAGCCATACCTGCCCACCCACAGCTCCTCTGGGTGTATCTGTGGGACAGCACGGATTTGCCAATACTGCAACACAATGCAGTGAGAAGCACCAGGAAATCAAAATGATGGGGGAGCAGTGGTTTCCCCCTCACACAGCACCTTTCCTCCGAGGGTTGCAGAGCACATTCTAACCTCTGTAATCACAAGACCAGCAGCAGCCAGGCAATGTTACAAAGAAGTTATATAAGTTGCTACGATGAGACACAGGGGCCGAGGGTGTTTAACAAATCCGATCTAAATTCAGGCTGCCAGGCTGCCATCCAGGTACCTGCATGCTGCACAGACAGAAACGAGAGCTGGTGGGTTGAGAGGTTCCAGCACAGCCACTCACACAGAAGAGGTTAAAGGCTTCTGCTCTGCTCTCAGATCTCAGCCAGCAAGGCAAAGTGCCAGCCCTGAGCCACGCGGCAAGCAGCCACAAACAGCTGGATGCCTGGTGCCAGCTCACCACTACCAACCACAGTGTATCTTTAGAGTCCCACATGTCTTAGAGAAGGACACATCATCTCCCCATTCCATCCACTCCTCCACTGTACACAAACCACAGGAAGGGCACAGAGGACAGGCCAGTGCTTTGGTCTGTGCGTGTAATTCAGGCTGGTGGGCACGTTACCTTGCTGTAGACGTTGAACCATTCTGGGTGGTGATTCATCTTCTCTGCCTGTAGAGCAACTCGAGTCATAAATCCAAATGCCTACGGGAGAAAGAACAGAGAGGAAAGCCTCCCTCCATCTGCCAGGACATAGATGGCAGATGTTCTGGCAGCTGACCTGCAAGATTCACTCCGAAATCTCAGAACCTGCTGGAGAAGCGTTTTTGGTCCTTGAGCCACCAATGTGCCTCCTGACCTCACTGAAATCCTCCCCTTTGGGTCCTGGTGAATGACTGCTCAATGTTACTTGCCCCAGGATTCAAAGCTGTTGCACGGGAACAATGATTTTACTCTTGGCACCCAAAAATGGTTTTAAACATCCATCCCAGCAGCCCTCACCCCTCACTACACCTTTGCCAATGTGTTGTTTCCAGCTAGGGCCCATGCCACAATATTCCCTTACTGGACAGATACCACTTCCAGAAACACATCCTCTCACGTAACTATTTTGCTATTTATTTTACTTGGGGGGAGAAAGGAGGCAGGTGGCTTTGCTTCTCTGCTTTATGAGAAAATATTTTACCATAAGTGAGTTAAAATGGGTTTCCCAATCCTCCGCCCCTATATCCAGCACAGCACTTTCCCCCAGGATGCAGGTTTTATCACGGGCTCAAGAAGAAAATAATAGCATGCCATTGCCAAAATGCTTAAGAGCAAATCACTGCATTATAAAGAAAATGAGAAGGCCCATGTAAATCAAGAATGCAATTATGCAGCAGGGTCCAAAGGGCCTCGGTGCGTGTGCAGAACGCCTCCAAGTCAATGGGCTTTATTCAAGCTGCTCTCCATCCATCAGGCTTGGGACCTAAATTAACATGCAAAGCAAAAGTAACATCCACGTTATAGTCTGGTTCATATTAGAATGCAACGATCTCAACAAAGACCTATCTGATTTAGGTAAGTTTTAGCGCTCATTTATGGAAGAGAATGTATATAGCCCGCATTCCACCAAGCGATGGCCGCTTCAAACAAACATGTGGTCAATGAATAACATATAATGGCTGATAATAGCTTCAGTCTTTTTTCCTCTCACAAATTACAAAAACCTTTAAGGAAAAAAAAGAAATAGCACGGGTGCCTGGATGAAGTATGACTTTGTTAGTCGCTCCACCAGCCCAATGAATGCAAAAGTTATAATCAGAGAAAATCATTCCAATGAGGCTTGTCATTTGGAAATCGCCAAACTGTCAGCAATTAAAAAGCTTTTTTCCTTGACCCAAGAGCATTCCAAAATTCGGGAAATCCAACTTCCCTTGAAGCTCTCATTTGGTTTCGTTTTCCTCGGAGCAAACAATTACTTTTGAAAGATGCCCCATGTTGCAGCAGCACGCTGTGGAGCAGAAAGCAGCACGATGTACATCAGCAACGAAACACATACACATTAATAGCTCTGAAACAATGAATTCAATCGTTCTTAGACTGCCCAGGGTCGCAACAGGAATCGAATAAGACCCTATGATTCTATTAAGATAGAGGTCTTAAGGAATCTATTGGCAACCTCATTTCCACAGCAGCCTATACAGAGAAAAATTAAGACAGCATTACAACCACCAATACGTTGCCTTTGTATAAAGAACAGCAGAAGGAAAGCCAGATTGAACCTATGGAAAGCTCCACCAGGTCCATGTGTCCCCCAGCAGGGACCGTGCGTCCACCCGGGCAGCTCTGACGTACAGACACACGTGGGTTACTGGGATCAGGGTTCCCCAAATCCCACGAGGGACTCCTAAGCACACTGTGCACCTATACTTGTGCCTGTGCCCCGCTGCTCTCCCTCACTGCAAACTGGTGAAGCCCCTCACTTCTGTGTACCAGCTCATTTCAGTCATACACAAAATAGAAGCATCTCCTGCTAAGAAAATGAGCTACAGTTCCACGGAGCAATTTCACCAATGCAATCTCCATTACGGTCCTAAATACTTCCTCTGCTAATTAAATGAATTGGAACGCTATTGTTTGGGAATCGCCTTGATATTTGTAGAGCCATAACCTCTCTTTGAGAAAGTACAATTGGCTCTGCGAGGAAAAGATATTTAGGCTTGATTAGATATGAAAACACTGCTACATAAAATCAGTTTGGACATTTCTTCACGTCTTGAAACTTGATCGGTAATTTGGTCTAATTGGTGATCAAGGAAACTATCTTGTGATCAATTAAAGTAATTACCACATTCCGGCAACGCAACCAACCTTAATTTGAGCAGGAGTCTGCACTTCTTCAACTTTAATTAAAAATAATGAAAATTATTAAGCAGTCTGCAGTGCAAGATCATTGTCAAGACTGCAGCAGCGGGCAGAAGCCATCAGCCCAGCACACGCTGCTGGGTGAAGCTGGGACAGGCACTCAACGCCGATCGTGACCTTCACTGCAACAACAGCCCTGCAGCCCCTCTGATGTTAACGGGCACGTTTTTCCATCTTTCCTTCAAAAACAAAGAGAGAGGTAAGAAAGGAAGCCTGCGTTTTCTAGAAGCCATGAAGAAGTGCGAAAGGAGCCTTTGATGTATTAACTATCACAAGGCATTCTGGTTTTTCGGAATGAGAGGAAGATATTTTCAACGTAAACCTTTCTGGACGTTTTGTCTGAAGTAACACCTGGACACACAGGTTACTCTAAGCTTGATGCATCACCCGGGTCCTAGAAGATCACAGAGCCCTGCAGTGAGTCAGGAACAGCACCAGGAAAGTGATGAGCGAAGCAACCGTGAGCAGACAGGGAGATCCTTGGGTGTGCCAGTAAGTCTCTTCCCTTCGTGTCTTTTAAGATCATGAAAGAACTAAAAACTAAGGCTATTTCAGATGTAACATCACTTCTAAAATGGTTTTTAAGCCATGCCATAGCATGCTTCCACGAGATAAAAATCAGAGCTACTCTCAGAAGAACACATTAACCTAATAAAGTTATAAAAGAAGAAATGCTTTGAGAAGTGACAAAACGTGCTATCAGAAAACGAGACTTAACGTGACTTTTGTTGCCAGAGAATGGGAAAAGCAGGGCTGGGCGCTGTGCTCTCAGCAGTGGGAGGAAAGCTGAAATTCCATCCGCCGCTTCGCACGGCGCTTAACAGCTTCGGGAGAATCGTGGGATCCCGGGGCTAATCTGCTATTATTCTTCCTTTCACACTTCTTAAGCAAGGAATCAATTCATCTTGACGCTTTTTAAACACGCTGCTTTTGTACGGCGCTTGCCAACATTATCTAGATGAGTTACACATCAAAGCGGCGCGGGTCGAGGTGTCACGCTCATACATCACCGAGCAGCGCGTCCCCGGTGATGGATCACCGCAGTGCATCTCCCCAGCACAGCAGCTGACAGTGCTTGACTCAAAAATGGAGGTACGCAAGAAAAACAGCCGCAAGGCCCAACAACGTGGCAGTACGACGGGCTTTATTTGTTTGTTTTAAAGCGCGAGTTACAAAGGGAGTACCGAGGCTTCCTAAATCCTTCAGATGCTCGGCCAAGGAAACCATATGCTAATCACAAGTACACTAAGGGTTCTGCCTCCCATCTGTCATTATAATGCTGGAGGTAGCATTAACCTTGGCCCTCTGCAGTGTAAGGGCTACCTGTCTTCCCTTCCACACCCACCCGTGCTGCATCAGTGTCATTTATCTGTAAGAAACGAGCAAACAAAACACATCACAGCAATGTTGTCATACGCGGCAAGAGATGACCTCTCTCAACACGCTTGCTTTCCATCCACCCAAGGAAGACCCCTCCCTGTGCACAGCATATAGCATGTGTTCTCCTTTGCAGTTTGACACTTCTAACAACAAACTCATATCACTGCAGTCTGTTTCCAAACTGGAGTAGCTTTCACACACCCAGCTCACACCACCACCTTCCAGTGAGCAACGGGTCAGCAGAGCGAAGGAAAAGCTCTCTGATGTTGAGCTATGCTGAGTTACGTGTAGCTGGCCCTGAGGGTTTAACTCAATCTCATGACATCTGGTGTTGTGCTCCCATGAAAAACCCATGGCTTGTTTCATTTTCATTCTCTTTGCTCCATTAGGAAATACTCCCATTATATAAATATGCAAAAATCACTTCACAACAAAGAATGCAACTGATGTTTAAGAAGGTGAAGGCAGCACATGAGGTCTGGCATTCATTCTGAAAGACACTGTTCCATGTTGGGCCCATTGGCACCACTGGGCAGCCAGAACCACCTCCAGGGACCCTGGTAAGCAGCGACTGTGCCATGGCCATCTGTCCTATCCCTCTATCCTCCATGGTAAAGGGGAGTGTGGCCATGGAGTGCTACAGACACACTGGCATACACTGGGACACCACTGCTGTCCTCAGAAAGCAACACAAAGCTGCATAACACAAAGCAAAACAACTGAAAAAACCTTCATTCAAAACTTCACTACCTACGCTGTTCTGCATTCATAACCACCATCCCACGTACCGAGCTGCACGCATCCCTCACACAAACACGAAAGGCCGCTCTGCTCTCTAAAAGAAGTCACCCATTTGTATGCGTATCGTGGCTGCAAACACTGCCCTCCAAGTTCCACACTGCCTATGTGAAAACCTTTACACTGTGCTCCACAAAGAACGCTGTTTCTGTCTCGCAACACTTGTTTACAATTATGTCGGTGAAGAAAGCAGCTAGCCAGCTCTATATCAAACATTTCTGACAGCAAAAGCACAAACACTGATCTATTCTAAGTAGTTTGCCACTCTATGTAATCTTGGAAAAGGCATTCCTGCCTTTGATTCTAAAAATGTTTATACTTCATACATTATGCAAATAGTTTTTATATATTAAGAAATAATGCAAGCAAAGCTCAAGTTAAATTAAATTCTTCAACAATAACCTTGCCAAAGCACTGATTTTCCTATAAAAAAATTATTCCAATTTGTTGATCTTACATTGGATGAAACATACTGTAACAATCTTCATAATTTATGTCCTGTTGGGACACTATGATTTAAAGTAACATAATACAGACCAGCATCACTGCTAATCTAAACCACCTGACCAGATAAACAACAGTTTCCCCTTCTCTCTTCATTGAGGGTATTTCTGTTTATTGTCATATGATTTACCAATTTGAAGAACATGAAGAATAAATGCAGGCAATCAGAGCTGGAGCTCTGAGGCATGGCCTTTATTCCAGGGGGCGTTTGCTCATGCAGGTACCGCACAATGTCAAGCACTGCAGGAGATGACAGACAGGAATTCTGTCCACAGGAATGCTGCTGGCTGCACGGGAAGGCTCCTGTCCCCACAGTGTGACCCAGGACAGGTGCTGCTCCAGTGGGATGTGATGCCATGCCATGCCCTGCCACACTTTGCCATGCCTTGCCATGCCTTGTCATGCCTTGCACACTTTGCCATGCCACAACTTGCCATGCCATATCATGCTTTGCCATGCCACGTCTAGCTTTGCCATGCCTTATCATGCTTTGCCTTGCCAAGCCATGCCTCATCTTGCCATGCTTTGCCATGTCTTGCTATGCCATGCTCCAGTAGCTTTGCAGCAGGGCTGCTTCCTCCATGCACGGCTGCTTCCTCCATGCACGGCAGCAACCTCTGTGAGGACACGAAGCAGGAGCAGGCACAGCCTGCCCCACCTGAGACCTAATGGGTCTGAAAAATACCACTTTTCTGCGGAGAAAAGGGGCTGGCAGGAAGATGGAGGAGCACTGACTTGCTCCTCCTGCTCTGGATTGACTCTTGCCTCACATCCACAAGACCTGCACTTCCATAACTGCTGAACTTGTTTTTCTCATAATGGTGATAATACGATACAAAATGTTACATCTATTACCCTCTTCCCCATCACGTTTTTTTACTTTTCCAGCAGCACTAAAGATCATTTTTCCTATTCACATTTTTATTACAGTAAGTGATTGCACCTGGGCTTTGTGAACAGAAGGCAGATAATACACACAGTGATTCAATGGACAGATTTCACGCCCAAATTAATCACCTAATGCACCAAAAAGATTTATAAACTCGATGCAGTGCAAGCGAGGCGTCTTAAAGCAGCATTCCAACTTCCTCCTGAAGTTGCTCTTTCTTAAACAAAAGGTTGAAAGCTATTTAGACTCCCAGGACTCAATATAACTATATCACAAAGAACACTCATTTGCCTACAGGCACATAAAATTAATTGTAGCTGTCCACAAAGTCTATTGCAAAACACACAGAAGCCCTAAATTTAAAACCCCAGACAAAGCTGTGACAAGGTCCCATCTCCACCACGGCCGGGGCTGGGCTCTTCCTATTGCCCAGTCCCACAGCCCTGGGGACTCAGAGTCATCACAGCCAAGTGACAGCAGCGAACAAAAGCAAAGATTGAGTGGTGTTTTCTTAATTCACCAGTAAATTAACTCCACCATAGCGGTGTCAGTGACAAACCCAAGTCAGCTAAGATCAGACACCACTGCAAGGGTTTTCCAACATGTATTTGTGATCTGTCACTTTCTACAGAAGCATTCTAAATAAATGCTTTTCTTTTTATTTCTTCAGTTCCAGTTCCATCAGCACGCTGGGCAAACACAGCCATAACTTACTCAGCAATGAGGAGCAGTCGGGTTGCAGAGATCCCACGCAGCTCATCACAAGGCCTGTCCTTAATGCCACTCCTTCTTACACAACATGGGAAAAGGACGGAAGTAATCACAAGTTTCACAATGGAACCAGAAGGTGGAAGGAATCCTCCAGCTCCAACAAGGCATGTAAAGGTTGCACTTAGGAGGTTCACACCAAATAAAAGGGCTATTTCACAAAACATGGCTTTTTAAAATGAGCTTTTTGCACCCAACCTCAAACCATTAAACAGCACAACGAAGCCCCCATTAACTAGCACCTGCTAAAGCAATCAGTCACTTAAAATAATAACTCTCCTGGCAGTGCAACTGAGAGAACGATGATAACAGAACTTGGTGAAAGAAATGGTTGGCCCAGTATGAAGATGGGAAGAGGCAGCGGAATGACCACACAGTGCCTACCCTCATCACCAACACTCATCTCTGCAGAGCAAAGGGAAACTTGCCCATGCAACATCTCAACCTCACCAGTGTGCCCAGATCTTCTTCTACGGAGCTCAGGCGCTTCGTCACCAGGAAGGCTTGTCCAAATCAGCGTGGAAGAGGGAAGTTCATCAACCCATTGCATCACACTTTGGACAGAACAGACCTTGGCCACAGCAGAACTAAAATCTCCTTTTTTTCCCCCAGTGCTTTTAACTTGCACGTGAAGGAATGATTTCACTCTGCAGACACGAAGTTCTCGTGCCATACATACAGCTGATAACATAAGGAGCACTCAGGCAAAGTTTTCCTTCATCTTTCGGCCAAGATTACATTCATTACCAGTTTAATATACAAAATATTCTCTGCTGAATATCCAAGGGCAAGCACTCCCTGCCTCTGCTAATCCTCTACATCTCTGCCCTTTATGATCCTAAGAAGACATCAAAGAGTGATAAGAAAGGCACTGCTTTGCGATGGATTAAGAGAAGCATCCGCCGCTCTCGTGACTGTGCCATCCTTCACCATTCTCTTACCTCTGCACCGTGTGCAGGCTTTATTAAAGAAGAGGACAACAACTGACACATGCACCTTTTCAGGGAGGACAGAGACTTCAGGTGAGCACACTGAACTCAGCATGAGGCTGAAAGGGAGCACTGGCAGGCTTCTCATGTATAAGGTACCATAACATTCAACCAGATTTTGCAGACAGACATTTCAAGTCCAGAAGTGACAAAAGGCTTTGGAAGAACAGTGGGAACAGGCATCTTCCCACGTTTCTCTTTGGGGAATTCTCCCATCTTTTGAGAGGGTCCGTGGGTTCTTTGTGCCTTGCTCCTAAGTGGTCCTTTCCAACCTCAGCCATCCCATCATTCTGTAAGGGATCCCCCGGGCAACCCATCACATCTCCTGCTTTGCTGGATCAGGCAGGCACGTGCACGACAGCCAGCAAATACCACTTTCTGGTTCTCCAGTGAACATCACACTTCTTTAAGAACTTCACAAGAGCACACTGTAGGGAAGCACACCGTACAGTTCTGTTTCCGTATCAGAGCTTCTGCTGGCTGCAGGCACGAGCTGCACACCATGGAACAAAGCCTCTCCCACCTTGGCCATCCACAAACATGGAACACCCATTGCTATTCTCATCCCAGCACATGGAAAATCACACCTGCAATGAATGAAGGCTCTGAACCTAAGAGCAAATCCCACTTTCCTATGGAGTGATGAATGAGCAATAGCGGGCGGTGCTGGCTCAGCCCCACCAAGCCCCTCCAGTCCGTGGTCTTCAACACTTCAGCCCAACAAAATTAAAGGAAGAAAACAGAGAGAGAAGCTGAGAGAGGGGAAGAGGAGGATGGGAAGCTCTCCTCCAACTCCATTTGAAGCCGGTCTACAGCCACAATCGCATCACACTGATAAACCGCGGGTCTGCCAGTGGCTTTTCAGAGCAGATGTAACATTTTAGCAAACGTGATTGTTTGTGAAAGAAATAATTCTGATCAAAAAACGAAATGGCAGCCAGCTCGAGCGCTGGGCTTCGTCACTCTAATCCGCCCTGACAGGAAGCAGCGAGTGGAGATTCCTACTGTGAGAGCTGCAGATGTGAAAGGTCAGCGCCGGCCCGCGACTTCCAACCCGTTAACGTGTAAAGCAGGGTGCATGAAAGGACCCGGCCCGCCGCCGGGGAGCGGATGTCCGCTAAGTGGGGCTGATGGGCTTTTGGCAAGCAATGGTTAACTTTTAAATAGGCACGCTGCGGTTTGCTTTCAGTTGATTCTGCCAGCCAGAGTCCATTTTTAATTGCAATTGCAGAGGGTCGTATCCCAAAGCGTGGCTTTCCTTCGTGCTCCTTTTTGGAGAAAGTGAGAAAACTGCAAAAGGCGATTTGCAGCTTGGAAACGTAGCCAGGCATTATCCCAAAAGCAAGGGGATGCGAAAGGTTAAACAAGCAACGCGGAGAGATGTGCTTTTTGCACTTAATCAGCATCTTTCCAGCACCCCCATAAAAATAAATCTTAATGCATGAGGAATTACAAGACACGAGGATTCGTTAACTGAAAGTAACCCAATATTCTGGCTGAACATCTTTGGAAGAGGCAGCACCAGCCCGCTTTGCTTCCCTTCGCAGAGGTGCGCAGCCAGACCCAGGGAGGGCTGCAGGGGGCAAACACAACCTGCTCACGTTTGCTGCCTTTGGGTACAGCTGCAGTTGGTGCAAGGTTTGCTCCCTGTAATCCACACAGGGTGAGCAATCATGGCACACACTACGAACGGCTGAAAAAAAGGGAGCAGCATTTCTTCTATTCCCAACGTGCAGGACAGCTTGGGAAACCCAAACACGGTTTTGACAAATTATTTCTTTTTGCACATTCGGCTTAATGCCTGAAACAATGGTGTAATAATTTCTATTAAAGCAGTAATGAATCCAGCTTTTCAAAGGAAGTGCTTGTACTGGAGGCAGCTGGAGAGCAGCCCGAAGGTCGGCTGGGCAGATGTCAGCATCGAGACACAACAGGTCTGCTAAGCACGGCAAACGCAGTGATGGGAAACGCAACAACTACAGACAGCAAACCAAGGTTCGTGCTGTGGAGCACCACAACTCAGCTCATCCAGAACATGAGCATCCCTAACTGCAGTCAGCTCCTAACGACAGGGGAAGGCATCAGATAGCAACACACAGCTGCCATCAGGCCTAACACGCAGTAGGTTCTACAGCAGCACGGTTACCCAGGCATGGAGAGAAAGGCTGAACTGGGAAGGACTTTAAAAGACATAAGGGGCAGGTGATGCACTAAAGCAACTTCATTTAAAACAGAAAAAGTGTTGCCAAGTGCAAAACTTTAGTCTGAAAACGTCCCAGAGCACAGGCTGACAGTATGTATGTTTTTGTACCCTGCCAGCCATACAAAAAGAAATGCAGTACTTCCCAGCTTCCAGCACTGAGGATTTCATTTCTGCCTAGATGCAACCCAATGGAATATTTCCACTTGCTTTGCAGTATTGCTCATCAGGAGAAAAATTACTCACTGCTGGGTAGGTGGAAAGGTTACTGGAAGCAGGATGTGCTGACCAGGGCATCATCACCTCTAATGCCAGGGATGGAGGACGTTAAGATTGTAAATCATCCGACCGCCAAGTGGGTAGATAGAGGAGTGGATGGATGGATGAATGGATAGAGAAATGAAGGAGTGGATGGAGGGATGGATGGATGGAGGAGCGGAGGGATGGAGGGGTGGATGGATGGATAGATGGATGGAGAAATGGAGGAGCGGATGGACGGATGGGGTCCCAAACCCCCAGAGCTGGACCCTGACCCACCAACCCAAGGCACAGGTGCTATCCACCAAGTCAGTGAGGAGCACAAAGCCCAGGAAGCTGTGTTATTGCAGTAACACATGCTTCCTTCACTCTGTTCCAACACTCACAGCACCTCACTCACACTATTTTAGCCCACAAGTTAACCTTTGCCAGTCCCAAGAATTTCACTATCAGTTTCTAATAAAGGAGAATGTCAGCAGGCAGATATGCCAGAAATTCATTATTTTCAGATACAAAGATTTTCTCAACTCTGTAAAGTCCCTTGTAAATAATCCTGATTTATTGCAAATCAGTTATTGTATTCATAAACGCAAGGAAGTTAGTGAACAACATAACTACCAAAAGAAATACTTTCATAACTCTGCAGGTGCACAAATCATGGCATATGGGAGAGGACTCAAAGGATAATGGAAAATGAAGCAGTTTAGGAAAGAGTATATGAAAAACAGCACCTACCTAGATGGAGAAAAAAACCCATCAAGTCTTTTCATTCAACAGGCAGCCTAGCACAAAACCCTAGCAGAGGGGGCAAGCAGACAAACGCGACGCTAAAAACAGCAAATTCCGCCCAAACAAATGAAAAAGGGGCTCCTCTTTTGATTCCCAAAGCTGCCAAGGAGGGGCTGGGGCTGCTCGATCCTCCAGGCTAAGCACCTGAAACCAATCAGTGCCCGGGCTGTGCGAAGATTCACACGCGAGGGCTGAATTTGTGGCAAATGGGTTGGTTTCCGATCCTAACGCAGCCAACTTGCTTTATTCTGACCTCCATTTAACAAATCAACTTAATGGGCACTGGGAGTGCTATAAAACTTAACAATGGAGTGATTTTAACTTTTAAAATACAGTTATGAAGCAAAATGTTGGAGAGCTCCTTCAATACTGGAAATCAAATTAAATCTAGACATTTTTTAACAGTCTTGACAGATATAATCCTAGTTACCATGTAAATTTATGGTAAGCTGCTGTGATATTAGCCACAGGTGCTACTTTTAATATATGGCCCGCATCTGGCTGGGAATAACATTTCTCAGAGGACTGAAAATGACCTCACTATCAGACAATGGAGAAGAAAAAAAAAACCCCAAAAAACAAGACCACTGTGGCATATAAAAAGGTGGAGATGTGGCCCACAACCGAATATTTTACATAAAACTCATTTTAACTCTGCAGATTGTAGGTTAAAGGCTATTATGTTTTCAATACGCAGAAGGCGTGGACGTATTTCAGACAAACAGCCAAAAGATTATGTCCATAAAGAGGCAAGGAAACCCACTGCCTACAAGCAAACGTTCCGATCTTTGATCCGCACGGAGGACGGAGCAATGAGCTGGGAGCAGCAGCAACTCTGCTATGCAGGTAGCACCAGGCATGCAAAATGGGGAGATGCACTTACAGAACAGCTCCAGATTTTCTGCACATCTCTACGTAAGCTCTTATAAAACAAGGCTCCCCCAGTGCAGTCCAACACATGTGCTTCCATTCTCCCCACACACTGTCCTCCAGAGCGTTTCCGTGCTGTCACCTCCACTCAGGCTCATCCCTCACCTGTGTCCTGTATCCCCAGAACAGAAAACACATTGAGAAGTCTTAAAGCATTTGATTTCCTGGCATTTTACAAAATGACATTAGAGGTCCTATGGAGACTTCCTATGGGAGACCTGAAATAAAACAAAACAACCCATTTAATTAAAAGCTTACCCTGTAAAAGAGGACAGCTGTAAATACTGAACCTGGCCATCACCAAGCACGCCCATCTCCCAGTGGCATCTTCTGCCTTGGTGTGATGACCAAAGGAAGGCCACTACACTGCCCACAGCCCCCCCTGCCCTGCAGGCCAAACCCAGCACTGCGATGTCGCTGTGGGTCTGGGGAAGGGACATGGAACCAAGGAGCAGCAGAGAGGGAGCTGGGGGAAGTCATGGGAGACAGGAGCACAGCACGGCCAGAGGACCAAGCCCAGCCCTCAGCCCAGCCCTGCAGTCTCCCTGGATGCACCATGGCAGCAGAACCAGGTGCACCCAGCAGGACGCAGCGCTGCGCAGTGGGTGCCCAGAGCACAGAGCAATCCCAGAGCTCCCAGCCACAGCTTCAGGCTGCTTTCCAGCTCCTTTCAGAGAGCTGCATCTCCAAAGCCTATTTCCATGAAAATGTATCTTCAGACTAACAAACAGCATCAGCAGTTTCAAGTTCCATGTCACAAAGTAATTCCCTAAGCCAGAAGTGTCATTAGCTTGTCAGCTGTTAAAAAGGCAGCTCGGCTCTGATGGCTTTTAACCAAGCTAATCTCAGCCTGAAAGCTTCAGGAATCCAAATAACTCTCGTTTCACAGAAGTTTCATTTCATCCTCATGCTGAAAATAATATACATAAACCAAGTTCATGTCTACACATTTGCACGACTTTATAATAAAAGTTGTGTTTATATTCTTAACATCTGTTGACATATACAGACTTTGTAAACCTGGCATCAATTTTAAAGCCACAGAACTTTCCATGCATCACGAACATTATCTGTGAGAAGCAATAAAAGAGGCAACGAATCCATTAATCATACCAATATCATCTGCAAAACGTAAATCTGGAGTACCTTTCATGTCAGCCCCGCTGCCCACAGACACACCTGACTCTGTGCCATCTGCAGGAGGGCAGAGGGGAGGTCGCCGTGGAAATGGCACTTCTCAGTGCCCTGACTTCTACCGGACACTCACACTGTCAGTACTGTAAGCAGAAAATTATTAACTGAAATAAAAGATTTTGTACCTAAAAACTCTTTGTGTTCACTGCGGGATGACTCTCCCAAGCACAAGGTGGGTACGTAGCTTCAGTTTTGTCCTCTGTTCCCGAAGCCGTAACAAACACGGCATTTACTGGTAGCTATCAGAAATGCAGGCACCGAGAAGCAGAGGTGCACCAGATTGCTTTGTTGCATTACAGCAAATGCTCCCCCTGCAACAGCAGGGCACGCCGCGCCCTCGCCAGTAACACAGACGTCCTCTGCAGTCACACATGGGGATATTTCACCCACCTTCCAGGGACCTCCTGCCCCCAGACGTTCGTGTCAGCCCCCTCCCATGGACTCCCCCTGTGCTGTCTGCCACAGCTCTGCCTGTCCCACGTTAACTCTCAGGACTGAAGATCAGCCAAGGAGAGCAGCACACAGGGCTTGGCATCCTCCATCCCCTCCGCATGCTTTGCTGTTTTCTGAGGCTGTAAGAAAACCATCTCATCCCCTCAAATTAAACATTAACACATTGGAACTCTGACTTTGCCCAGAAGAAAAAGCTGCTGGGATCTGCAAGAGCAGCAAAGAGGATTCACAGAAGAACCAATCGGCCACCGGCTTCCAGCTGGGAAGGTGAAACACGGCCTGTTTTCCCCACCTTATCTCCCCAAAGTGTGTGTTCTTACATTTACCCATTTCTTTCCTTCCCCATCCCCCAGCTGAACCCCACTCTCCAACAGTTACATTTTTCTAGCACCAATTTAGGAGCATTAGAATGAAAAAAAAACAAATCAAGATCCAGAATTATTTGTCTAATCCCACAATACCGACCTTGACCCCATGATTATCATCAAGAAATTATAATATTAGAATAAATCTACTTAACAACCACAAAATGGATTTAATTTACCCCACCTAAGGAGATCAGAATCAGAGAACAATTCACCGAGGCAAATCCGACAGGGTTTGGCCCTACAGAGATACTCCCAAAGTTCCACCTACAAATGTTTTCCCATTGGGACTGCGTGGAAATGAAAGCAATTACGTTTCCTCTATGTTAAAAACGGGATATAGCAATAATTACCTGGTTGAAATTTTTGAAGTTGAACTCCTTGTAGATGGCATCTCTTTCGCCCAACTCAGACCAGCCCGAAGCTTTGAGATCCAGTAGAACTTGGTTCCTCTCCTCTGCTGTCAGCCAGTGGGACTGGGAAGACTGTGGAGGCAAAAGCAGAGCGCGTCACCCCAGCGAGGCCCAACAAGAGAACCACGCCATGAAACCACGGTTACATATTGCAGAGAGGTAAATGCTTAAGACACAAGAGGTGGAAAATTCACTGTATGGTGCATTCCTTTTTATAATTAATTCCTATGACCATCTTAACTCCTGTCACTGAGAGCAGCCAAGGAGCGCTGCTTCTGTAGAGGCAGTTAAGCTGGGATAGATGCCCTTGCGCAGTGATGGGCTGGTCCATGGGATGGGCACACACAGCAGCACACCTGCACCCACACCTCCACCTGAGCTATACAGATCTCTAACACTTGAAGAATTTCCAGCTTGACGCTCTGCTGTGTAAGTAACAGATTATTTACAAAACACTCAATGTCCAATTACAGGCTGAAGGGCAGAGGGGGGGAATAGCTGCATTGTGAAAGGCAGAAACAAGGGAAGTGGATGGCATTGTACATAGTGTGCGTCCTGTTATTCCTAGGAAAGACCCAGGAGAGAAGAAATCACCTACGGGGTGCTTGGGAAAGACCTAAAACACCTACAAAGTGATGAATTTGATCTGCGCAGACTGGTTTCAAGCTCACATTATGAACTCAATGCTCAGACGGGAAGCTCTGTCCCTTTCAGAGCAAAGTTCAGATTGCTTCAGTCCTTACAAACTTGTTCAACTTGCTGAGAAGCGCGGGGCAGCTCAGCAGCACAGCAGCCCCCGTCCGCCCGCAGCCGCCGTCCGCCCCGCCGCTGCCGCCAGGTGGCGCTGTCCGCCCGAGCAGCGCAGAGCGGAGCGCGGCCCCCCCGGGGCGGCCAACGCGACTTCCGCAGCGCTCCGGGAGCGGCGTTTCAGCCGCGTAAGGGACGGAGCCGCTCACTTCTCTCAAGCACACACAGATATCGCCACTGTTAAAAGCCATAGAACCCATCAGGCTGCACGGCTGACGCTGCAGAACAACGCGGGTCAATACTGACAACGAACAGCAGGCAGAAGGGCTGAACGCACGAAGAGCAACAGAGCAAACCAGCGCAACGCAGCTAACGTTTATGGAGCAGGCGCGTAAACATCACACACACACAACGCGGTTCCTCCGTTACCAATGAGATCACGCACACACGAGCCCTACGCGAGGCGGCCGCGCCCCCCGCCCCATCCCCCGCCCTCCGGTCCCGCAGCGCAGCCCGCACGTCGC
>JACDJE010000418.1:46768-64037 GCA_016647715.1 Pavo muticus
GGGGTGCGGGCACAGAGGTGATCCCGGGGGGGGGGTTGCAGGTCAGGCGTTCGGGTGGGTTTGGGTATGACCGGACAAGAGCCCACCGCCTGTCTGGGCAGGTCGTGCCCAGCTCTGCAACCCTCACTGAAAACAGGTTACTTCTGTTCGTACAGAACGCCCTGTGCTCCAGTCAGTGCCCAGTGGCCCTTGCCGTGTCGCTGGGCACCACCGAACAGAGCCCGGCCCCTTCCTCCTGACCCCCGCCCCTCAGATAGATCAGCACCCATCAGATGAAGACATCTCTATTTGTTGATAGGCAACGAGGTGATGAGCAGGGAGAGCACAGCCCTCTGTGCTCCAGCAGCAAGAAGAGCTCTCTCCACATACTTCTTCCCTTGACCTCCAGTAACAGCAGTTTTATCCTTGCAGCCTTCTCTTTAACACAGGAATACAGGACCTGCCCTTGCCCAACAGGAGAGGTATGAGCACCAAAAGGTACCCCAGAGATCACCTCCCAGGGATGCGTGCCCTTTGCAAAGCACTCTAAACTCATTTGCACTCCACCTCCAGTAAGTCAAAGGTCATAGAACATGGAGCAAGACAACCCGTATCTAACCCCAGCACCAAAGGTGGAAAACAGTCAGAAATGCCTGAATTTTCATCATTGCTGGAATGACTCTGCCCTGAAGTACAAACCAACACAGACAGTTAATAGGAAAACCTTTTCGGATATTAGAATCATTCAAATGAAGTGAACTGGTTCTTAAAACATATTTCTCTTTTTCATAGTCCATTTCACTGACAAACTGGTTCAGTGACACCACCATCCACCTGCACATCCCTGGAAAACTTCTTCATTTCAGCAACCCATGAGCCAAAACCGCATCCTAATTCCAGTGTGTTGACCACAACATCCATGTAAAGCACCACCTCACACATCTGTAGGTTTGTAAAAGAGGATTCCCAGATTTCAGCAGTACAGAAGCAACCCTGCACTCCAGCCAAGCACTGTCACAAATGCAGGCCAAGGTGCTGTACTGATCTACAAAGCTCAGAGATCTCTTCATAGAAGTGAAGTAGAATGGTATCACATATTTACATTAAGGTCCATGAAAAATAAGCAGGTCAGAGCACTTTAATAAATACTTGTTTAGGTCATGTTTCTCCATATTAGTTTACTCACCACTCTATTTACCTCAGTTCACTTGATAAAAACTTAGTAGTCGGTAAACCAAGCTGACTTTCCATCAATATTATAAATAACAACCAACAAATTCAACAGTTCATTCTTAAGTACTTCCACTCCACACAAAACCTGCTTTACACACAGGAAATCGTGTCCCTGCTTCAGCACCTCCAATCACTCTTGGTGTTCATGCTCTTGCCCTGGGATCAGCCACCGAATGCTCTCAGTCCGAATGGTAGCATACATGATGAAGCTGGCCAGAAAGAGCACGGAAAACACGAGCAGCCAGTCCACTCCTTTTGTCAGAACGCTGGGCAGAGGCCCCTTCCAGTCCTCCTCTGTCACAGTCACATCATTTTTAGCTTCTATACCTGGAAAAGAATGTCCTTCATCAACACCAGTAACGATTATTAAGTACAGAGAAGTTCTCTGTCTTTGCAGTTCTGTTCCTCTCCTCAAACTAAGGCACACATACAGTCAGACCTAAAAGTTTGTTGAGCTGGTGCTTAGATTTTAACACGTCGAGTGTATTGTTTGCTTATGGAAAACTGAAAAGCTATCAAGGCGTATGCCCAGCTTAACAACAGGAAGAGCATTGTTCTGTCCTTCTACACCACAATTTTTCTAAGTCTGTGGGGCTTTGTTTCAAGCATCTCTGCTGTATTTGGAAATACAACCATTTCTGGCCCCTAATGAAGGCCCTCGTAAAACCATGCATGGCTTTTTTTGTTTTACTCTCCAACTGCTCTCACACTTGCAAGGCAATGGCAACGTTCTCAAGGTTCCCATACTCCCAGAAGAAAGATCTGGGCATGAAGATGTGCCCAGTCCTTCTACTTCAAACCCCACTGATTCCCTCTACATTGCAAAAGCAGCCCAGTCAGTTTCTGGTTTCACCATGCCTCAAAACTCAGTTCACTACAGCAATCTCTGCTGGATCCTCTCAGGGTTCTCATCAAATTCACATTAAATAACAATGTAAGAGGAATAAATAACAATAGTAAGAGGAATCTGTGTATGGAGCTAAAAGCCAACTTGTTCTTCCCACTGATACTTCAGAGCTGCTTTACATACCTGTCTGATTAAAAATGAAGTCTTTCAGTGTCTCCAGCGTTCTGTCTGTGTGATTAAATCTAGCCATAGGTTTAGCACCTTGGAAAAGGAGGATATTGGGTACAGCTACAGTTCCAAACCGAGTTGATAAGCTGGAGAACATAAAGCACATACAAGGCATGAAGGGAAAGAAATCTACTGAAGAAAGGAACAAAGGCAGCCACAACACAGCAAGTGTCAGCTTCACTAAATGAGTCACTTCATAAGAAAATAATAGGCAGCCACTTCTTGGATGCTTATTAGGGATGCTTATTAATGCTTTATCAGTTATGTTAGTAATAGGACATTCAGCAGTGGACGTTTCTTCTCCATACACACAAGTGTGGTATGGACCCAGGTTTTGTTATCCAAGGATATGCATACAGTGAATGAATATTTAGCACTTCTCAGAATTGAGATGCCCAAAAGCCAGCTATCAGAACACAGTTTCCAGGCCAAGTAAGCTGCCAACAGAGTAGCATTTCCCTCCTGTAAAGTTGTCAAGAGGAAGAAAATATGGAAACATTATAGTCAAAAAGAAAACAGACACAACTATTTAAAATAAACAGTTAAAAAAACACTGCTGCTTTTAAAACAAGGAACTTGCTATTGTAAATAAACTGAGGCCAGGGCACAGGAAGAGTAAATTACCTGCTGTGCTGTGATGCATCCAGTGCCAGGAAGCGAAGAGTGGGAAACGCTCGGGGTAAGGAATTGAAATGAGGTGCCAGGCTTACGGAAAAGCGGCACCACGGCGTATAGAACAGGACCAACGTGCAGTCACTGCTGTTGGGGTTTAAGAACTCCATCAGATCCTTAGAGAGAGCATAACGCACACAGACAGGTATTTAATTAGGTTGTCCTACATAGGAATGCATCTCTCAGCAATCATAGAATCATATCACAGAATGGCCTGGGTTCAAAAGGACTATAATGATCATCTAGTTGTAACCCCCCTGCCATGGGCAGGGTTGCCAACCACTAGCCCAGGCTATCAATTAGACAGTTGACGATATTTATCAAATAGAAACATATTTGTTTAACCCTTTTGAAAGAAATGGCAGCGCATTTAACCCTCTTAAAGGTTATTTTTTTTAAATTACCAAAAAGAAGAAAAATACAACACAACCCCCCTCCAGAAAAACCACCATCTCTATTACAAGAGCCATACTAGATACAGTAACTGGTATTGGCTGTAAGAGCCACTAACAACCCTAGAGATACAGATCCATACATCATTAAGGTTGACAACTCACCACAAGTGCACACGTGAGACACACGTACTTGTGGACTGAGCTGTTGCTCCATTTGTTCCAACTCAGAATGATGCAACAAGCATCCTTGCTCAAGCTTTCCCCATTACACAAAGAAACCCACCAAGTCAAGCACTAAAAGACACAAATGCACACACAGACCCAACACTTCCCACCCCAGTATGCTCAGAGCTGCACGATGCCACGGGCCGCTCACCTGGGACACGTTCAGGATCTGCAGCGTGAAGTTGCTGATACCAGTAACGTTCCTCTCCTCGCAGCTCACCTTGGGGGCCTTCACGCTCTCAGCAGTGCCGTTGGGCTCCTCGCCCGCGGGCAGCACGGTCTCCAGCACGACGGCCGCTCCGGGCGGGGCGGGAGGAGCCGCGGGCCCGCTCCCAGCGCCGCACTCCCCTCCGCCGGCTGCCGCCTCGCAAGCCTCCGCCGCCCGCCCTTCTCTCGCCTCTCCCGGCACCGCCGAGAGCACCACGGGCGGCTGGCCCGGCGGTCCGCTGCCCAGCATCGCGTCAGCCATCTCCGCTGTCCGGTACCGCACCGCTTCGCCGCTGATCGGCGCGGAACCGCCGGCGCCCGGCTCCGTCACCGCTCCTGAGCCAGGAGGGAAAGATCAGCTCCGGTCCCGGCGAAGGCTCCGCACCCACCTCCCGGTTCGGCCCAGACCCACCCCAGCCCCAGCCTCACCCTCTGGGAGGGCCCGGCCGAGCCCGGCCAGTGCCAGCAGCAGCAGCCACCACCACATTCCCAGCACAGCGCTGCGTCTCCCCAGACAACGGCCACCTCCGCCGGAACCTCTCAGGCGCTTCCGCTTCCGGTGCCATGCGTGCATACGTTAGGAGCGGAAGGCGGCGTGCCGCCATCTTGGCGGGACGGCTTCGCGTTCTCAGGCGGGGCGTGACGCGGTTTGGTCGCCCGGAAGTGGCAGAGGACGCCTTAGGGGTGAGGCAGTGTGCCCACGCGAAGGGACGGGAAGGTTGCTGGAGCTCCGATACCATTGCAGGGCACTGAGGAATTATTCCGTTAAAAATCACCACCGAACCCAGTCACTGCCAAGTATAATTTGTATGAGAATTAATAAAAGATATAAAACACGAGTGAAGTTTGCATAGAGAACATACCAGTCCAGTTGATATAAGAAAACAAGCGAGCACAAAACACACCCACGGAATCCAAGAGGCTGTGGGGAAGACGTGCCCTGCATTTCCAGTTGTAGCCAGAGAGATGGTATTCTTAACTTCAAATCTCTTTTTTTTCCTCCACGGCTGTTCAGTGGCTCACATTTTTCTGACTTCAAATGCCAAATGCTTGCTTTTAGGAAAAACGTCTAGGAAAAAACAACAACAACAACAAAAAAAAACCCCAACAAACAAAAAAACCCCACCAACATTAGAGTCACAGAATCTCCTGAGTTGAAAGGGACCCATAAGGACTACCGAGTCCAATTCCTGGCTCCACACACTGTGGACCATCTACTCAAAAATCAATGATACATTAGAAAAGCTGTTTGTTGGAAAAAGGAGGACTTGTGTAACACGAGTCTTGTGTTGCAGCCATGAACACTAAAACGTCAGTTATTTGTGCATTGTGTATTTCAGCAGCTGGATTTCACAGCCACAGCTTTCAGTTACAGTGGGCAAGCTCCTTCCCTGGCAATGTAAGGAGTGAAAGACAACAGAGTGGAACAGAGACAACACCAAGGTCTTCACGTTTGCATTCGCTCATAATCCTCACACATCCACACAGCTGATTTTCTGTGTATTCAACAGCACAACGAGAAGAAAACAAAATAAGAATTCAAGTCAGGACAGAGACTGAGGTCACACAGGCAGCTCTACCTTACACTAAATCTGGGAGGTGTGACTTTTGCAATCTGTTCTCTCAAGATGGGCAGAGCTGAATATTTACAAAGATAACCACTTAAAGCAGCAAATACACTTTTTACTATTGTGCGTATCTCACAGGCCTACTCTAAATAACCAAACTCACACTAATTGCTACTGTGATATTTTTTCACTAATTGGAAACAAGTTCTTGTGGTATGAAAAACACAACATGAAAGGCAGGATGATTTATCTGCCTCATCTCATTTAAATACCACCTGACAACTCCACAACATATTGCAGCTTCAAAGCAGTTAAAAGTTGTTTGCTAATGACTCCATCCAGGAACCCTGAAAGATAAGCAGATATTTTTGCCACATTTTCACTGATGGGAAGAAGTGAGACATTGCCATCCCTAGGCCATGTGGGGAACCTGGGCGCAAGCCAGCTGCGGAGCACTCTAGTTTTGGGCTGCCAATCCTGTATGGTCAGGCCACACCTCTCCCTTACATGTTAAGCAATACACAAAGCCACAGGCAGAACCCTGGTAAGAAAAGCACACAGTGCAAGTCAGCAAGGCAGCCCCTTATGTTCAGGAATTACAGCTTTACATGATTAACTGTTACGAACAATTTTCATTTCTCTTGGTCCAAAAAGACACTTTGTTAAGCCATCATACTGAATGGGTACGATGTTGCTAATTCACACTATATTGTTTGTGCTACTGGAAGAGATCCCATTCAGACGGGTACTTCACGAGAGCATTAGGATGCCAGTCCAGCTCCAAAGCACACCCTGGTGTCGAATCAGACACATAAATGGCATTATCAGAAAGATAAAACCACCGTAAAGCTTCCTTTAAGGTCCAGCTTGCATAGCTGACAAACACACACTGCTAGTCTGTCCACATGAATAAACTGTAACCTGTGATAAACATGAGCAGTAAAGCAACCTCCAAGGCTGCTAAAAAGCCTGAATTCTTTGTGCGTTTCTAACTCCACATGAGCGTGAACACAGCCTGTTGTAGTCAGATTCACCTGCACTTCAGGGAGGCAAAGGACAAAACCGATCACCTGATTTTAAGCAACATCTGTACAAGTTGCACCACAACGTTTCACACTTACCTACAACGGAGACACTGGGAGAACAAACAATTCCTATTTACAGCAGAGACAGGTTAAAGTTATCAGTCTGATACGCTGGCAGTAGGAATCTTAAGCCAGAATTTAATATAGATAGATAGATAGATAGATAGATAGATAAACAAAAAGCACATAGGAAATAATTGTTAGGTTTTAAAGTATTAACTTTATTAATAAATATACATCCATATGATGATGTAAATACAGATCATGAACACTACTCCATTCCCATACACATAATTGCACACGAGTAGCTCAAGTTCATGGACATAAAAACATACACAGTATCTAATCAGGCTTTTTACAGCAGAGGACAGGGTGCTGATACTAGATATTTAACAGATTACTGTTTCCCCAAAGTAAACCTGTGGAAAAGCAAACGATGAAAGGTTAAAGTATCAGAAAGTGGTTCCAAACTTCAGAATACAGATTTATCTATCTGAAAAAAAAAAAATCTTAAAGAGAAAAGTCTAGTCTCTACTAAAGTCATAAATATATTTAAGCAGTGTTAAAATATAAGCATTAAAATAGAGAAGAATAATCCTCTTTTGTGGTCAGAAATTAGGTCTGCAGTTCAAAGTATTTATGATTGTTATCAATTGTTTTAACTGTCAACTCTAGGGATAGCATGAAATGTTATTATACATACAACAAGGAACAGCAGAGTCTCGGTTAACGAAGCCAGCAGACAAATGACTTCATTTCACTCTGCCTTTTAAAGCTCTTCAAAAAGGGGGAAGGGAGTTCAATTCACATCTGAATTGCTCTGTGTACTGCAGCTCCAAGTAATTCTTTTCGTAGACACATCACTTCTCACTGACAAGGCTTGGTTTTGTCCCGACCAAACTCTCAGATCTTTCAGATGAAATGAAAATCTATTCCTTCAAAACAGAGATCTCTAATGGCTCTCGATACGTCGTCATTTTGATCGAACTAAATCCAAGATATAAAGAGTGCTGCTTTAAGCACAAGGCTAACAGCTGATTTTAAGAATACTGTATTAAATTGCACAGTTAGCCTCTTCTGATGGATGGTATCTGTTCTTTTCCTGCCAAAATATGGTGCTATCATCTTGAATACGTCCAGTGCAAGACTTTATAGTAGCAAAACTATTTGGTTTTAAAGTTTAAGTAAATTCAATCAGAAACTGAATAGTCGTTACTCTATGTATATTGAACAGTGAACTTGTATAGCATCATCAAGGAGTAATAGCAAGTGAGTACATTTCATTCATGTATAAATAAGACGTTAGAAACTTGATAATTAAAAGAAATCATTAAAAAGCAAACTTGACATGGAGATCTTCTGAACAGTGTTAACACACAACAGCGATCCTAGCTTATGAATAGCTGAATTATGATATAGAATATAAAATAAGCATTTTACCTTACAAGTTATGTTTTCATACTACAGGGGGAAAAGTCCAGTTTTCCCACTGGTACGAGTAAAGTGTAGGCATTAACATGCTGCTGCAGTGTTTACGTGGAAAGAAAAGTGTTGTTTGGTTGTTTGGCTCCTTTTAAAGCACAATGCATTCTGCAGATTACACAAAGGAAAGCAGAAGTATTTGAAAATTCCATTCCTCTTTCACTCCAACGTCTTCCTTCCTTTTTCTTCCCCTCACAGCACGGTGCCAGCAGACTACAGTCAGATCTAAATAAAGCAGAAGGAGGAAATGCCCAGCAGGACCCTGCTGGTCTCCTTGCTACATCCCAGGTGCCACGCAGCCCTTTACAGACTCTCCAAACACTTTTCTACTTTATGCTCCTCATTTCACAATTGACAACATTAACTGTTGTTGGGTTTTTTCTTACTGGGATTATATTTCATTTGAGATAATTAACAAACACTGTAACGAACAGAAATTGCTTGGATGATTTCATCATTTCATCAGCATACTCGATTAAAATTCATTACAGTAGCAGAACAGTGATACAGCTGCATTATCTCCTGACACACAGCACAGCACCATCGAGGAGATGCACGAGTGAGAAACGGAACAGAAGCAAACCAGACAAACAGAGGAGGTAAGTGGAGCTTCTCCAAGGTACAGTGGTGACATGCAACACGTTCCTTGCCAGCGAGGTGCGACGCTCCTGCAGGTACTACATTCAGCTGAAGAGGAGTGCTTTCCCAGCTGAGTTCAGGTAAGAACTTAAAGCAGTCTTTTGTTGGAAAATCATCTGATTAAAAACAGCCAATACAACACAGATCCTGAGGGTGAACTGACTCACGTTAGCATTCTGCACGTGTCAGAAGTTACATCGCTCTGAGAAATGGCCAGATTTCAGACTTGTGAGTTTGCTGAGGAACAGAACGTATCACTGCATTTCAGAGCTTCAGCACGAAGAAACTATTTTTAGTAGCAGTTTAGCTGCCGTTAATTCATACACCGACTAAGGAGCCATCCAGTACAGTTGAGGTTCATTGTCTTAGTTGCCAGTGCATACACAGTTCCCCAAAAACAATTCAACACACCTATCGTAAAGTACAGCATAAAGTCCAGCTCATTATGTGTTAGGCATCACTGGAACACCTGAAGGCTTGCTGCTTTTTTCCTGATAAAAAAGGTATGAAACATGACATCTGTTTCTTAAGCGGTCATCACTGAAATCAAGAGCTCTCATCAAAACGTCAGCAGGCCAGAATAGCATTTATGTTAACAAAAGTTACCAGTTCAGCATAAGCACTAATTAACCCAATTTCTTTTGCTCCCCAGATCGCCAAGCTTTATATATCCACCCCCTCCCGGATGCACGAGCCTCCAAACTGATCATAAAGTCACATTCTGCTTCAAGCAGCTTAAATAGAAACTTTCTTCAGGTGGGGAAAAAAAAAAGCTCGGCTTCCAGTAAAAATAAATTTAGAACAAACAATATGCAACATTGAGGATTGATATATATATTTTTGAAGTCTAGATTAAAGCATGTGCACATTACACACACACATACACTCTCTCACACTTAAATTAAACACACCCAGCTGAAAAATGGAACATTTCTTTTGGAAAGAGGGAAGGCTTAAGTCTGAGTCAAGAAAGGTATTTATAGTCAACCAACAACATTTTTTTTCAGCTCGCATGCATAGATGAATTCCTATGAATTACTTCATCTCTGGGGTCTAGCAGTGCAGTAAACTGCATCCTGTTTGCATCAGCTATACAGTTTGCTTTTATAAATCATGAAAATGGTGTCCTTTGGTAGATACAGAGCGCTCCGTAACTTAAATATAGCCTAAGTGCCCCACAATGCAATAACTGTACTGCCAGGAGGACCCGGCAGAACGGAGCCTGAAAGCTTGGCAGCAGTGTCTATTTAAAAAGTTTAATTTGTAAACATTATAGGTTAATACTTTAAAAGCTATTAAACTGTCGCCACCTAAGCACAGATTTGTAAAGGCAAAAACCAGTGTAAAGAGCTATTTACAGATTAAGGACGTACTGTTTAATATCAACCAAGTGCCCTACTAGAATGAACAGTACTTAATTTCTTATAAAATATCTCAAAATGTAAAGAATTATCTGTGGTTTGGTAAATATATTTAGGCATTTCTAAATTACATAGCAGAACCCAGCCTAACAAAAAGACCAGCTATCACCTAAAGGCAAACGAGCTCGTGTTCGTAAGGCGCTGCACCAACGCTCAGCTTTCTGGTGTATTTCCAACAATACTTTTGGAACATTAATTGAAATGGGCTTAATGCTACAACTCCAGAAATCAACACTGAATAAAAAGGTTGGTTTGGGGTTTTTTGGTTTGTTTAAGTTTCTATGGATCTGTCTGAGGTCTGTAGAAGCTCCTGCAGAAATGAAGAACGCAGCTTGCTTTCTATTCCTTTTAAAAACACACAGGAACTCAGAGTGTTGCTGTTTTACTAGTTAAACAGTCCCAAACAGCTTCTTTTTCCTTATCAAGTATGAACTCATCTGCACCAGTTCCCTATGGTGAGATAGGCCCCATGGTGAGCCAACAGCCAGCCAGTTCTATCCTCCTTCTTTCAATTACTTAATGCATAAGCACAGAACTAGATTTACCCGAAACTGAGCGTAAAACTAGGAATGAGGATGTTACCCAGGTGTGGACACCATGGCCTATGCTTCAGTTCAGACTTTCTTTTAAATTGTGATTTAAAAACAACAACACGAAAGACTTTATACCAGTGCCCTCTGGACACTGCTTTAAAAGCTACTGAGCTGCACCCGTAGACCATGGCATTAGTTGAGTAAAAATAAAATCTAGAAACCCAAACGTACGCAAATGCTACAATAAGATGCAAGAAACATGCCAAAATCCGGAGTAAAGCAGATTAGTAAGCAGTTACTAATTCCTTCCTTTCATTCGTTAGGCTGCTTGAGTTTGCTGCTAGTTTCACCAGCAGCATGCACTCCTCTGTTATGCACCATAGGGTAAGGAAAAGCTGCACTGCCACATGTATAACTTAGATTTGCAAACCGGGATTGAGCTTTAATGCTACCTGGAGGTCTGCCTGGGCTGACTTTGTATCCTGCTGCTTTAGTTGTGCCCAAGGGTCTGCCTGGACTTGTCTTAAATCCAGCTGCTTTGGTGGTCCCCAGGGGTCGACCCGTGCTGGTTCGGTACCCTGCTGACTTTGTGGTCCCTGACGGCCTCCCACGTTTACCGGATCGGTTGAGGTTTTTCTTTTTCTTCAGTTCATCTTTTGTTTCTATATTCCTGCTGCTGGTGGTCTGCAGGTGGGACTCGTTCAGCGCATCCTGCCTCTGGCACGCGATGGGCTTGTGGCTCACTGCGTGGCTGTATTTGCTTTGCTGCGTGGCGTACAAGTCAAACTGGTCAGCAGCTCTCACGTTGTCTTCGTTAAGGCAAGAGCTCTTGCCCGTCCCACAGAATGCTGCAGTACTGCTGGCAACAGGGTGCATCATTTTCTATCAAAAACAAGAGACAAATCTGTATCAACAAAAAACAACGCTGCACTGTTCCACAAGATCTTTCAAGATCCACCTCTGTTTCCTAACACGGACGCAAGCAATTTCCACTTTTATGAACAGCACTGATGTCAGTAAATTACTTTTTTAAATGGAAAGTTTTAATAAGTTTTCACTTGAAGGTCTGCACGGTAACCTTTATGTGTAGTTAAAAGCAACCACTTAAAGGACACCCTATTCAGAAGCACACCAGTAGGGAAGAAGTGCATTCAAGAACTGAGCAAGAGCATTTCAGCCAGAAGACACAAACATCCGCTCACCCACTGCTGTTCCCAAACCCTTCCAACCAAATCTCATCCACCAAAGAGCTGCTCCAGTTGCAAGATTAGCCTGCATCTGTGAGCAAGGAAAAGCAACGCATCGTTCTCCTGATTCACCAGACACAGGCTCATGGAGATTGTGGTGTTGTTTTAAAGGCAGCAAATTAATACAACACTGATCAGTTTTGCTGCTTCTTTCTACAGTTATGTAAAAAACACAGAAATAGGTGAGATGCTCTGCAAAGACAGCAGTGCCACAGCTGGGAATGCAGAGCTACACAGCGAATCCATCACAAAGCAAACCTCAGGATGCTAGAGGTGAGTCCTGTACATGCTGCTGCACACTGCCCTGCTCCAGACAGACAGACATCCAGCAGGTAGGGACAGCAGCCGCCAACAGGCGCTCAAAGAGGAACAGGATGACATTTGCACCCACTCGGCCTGTGTAACATTTAACCATGCTGAAGACGAGATTAACCCCATCAGCACCCAGCTCTTCAGAGCAGTTCCGTGCCCTGCAGTCACACCTGGAGGACAAATGTTTCTTGCTGTGGCATATTCTCTAGCAGGTAAGGTCTGGAATATTGATGCTATTTTGCCTCCTATAGATAAGGAGTATCATCTCCTAGGGCAAACAAATCTAAGTTCTACCATCCTTCACCGAACTAATCCCACAATTGCGAGGGTTTCCTCCCAGCCAGAGAAACAACACCAGAAGCAGTGTTTCCCCAGGAGAAAATCCCCATGCGTGCCCTTTCCTTCTGATTACAACACTTACACTCCCTGCCCAAACTCCCATTTACCTTGGCTCCACAAGTGTGTGTTACAGTGTATGCATTACTCTTGTGCAAATACACGAATGTGGCCTTATGTCAAATAGTGAGGCTGTGATAGCAGCATAGTCCAAATGGTTCTAGCAGAGATTATCCACGTGCTACAATTCTGCATGCTGAATGGGGAATGGTGGCACAAACATGAAACCACTGATACTGCAGATGTTGACTGGTAAGTGAAAAAAATCAGAGTAATTAGCAAGCCTGCCTTCAGCAGAGAACAGGCAGGGTCAGCAGCCAGTGTCCAGGGCAACAGCGCTCTGCAAACACTGCCTTCAGGTGGAAAGTTTGCCTGATGCGAATTCTCCTTGCACCTGGTCATGGTCTGTGTTACTGCTGTTATCTAAGTCACGGAAATGTCAGATGGTACCCAAAGATTGAATTCTGTGTTTGATCTGAGACATATTATGAGAAGTTTCCTTTAGAAAGGAGCTCTCTAGTCTACCTCAGTTACTCTGGCACGGACATTTCCAGCCTCATTTTTCTGTATTCACATTGCAGCAGGGAATGGAAGAATGAAGCAGGCACGCTGCGTGAGTCATCCGCAGGGCAAAAGCAGGTTTTTTTTTGGGGGGGGGATATAACTGAGGAAAGAATGGTACAAAATCCAAAGCAATGCCAGCTTAAAAATCCCACTACCAGCTATAATGAATGAGCAAATGCACACAACTCAGTGCCCAAGCATTCTTCAGCAAAACCAGCCTGAAAGGTTCCCAGTGAAACAAAAAGTACTTGTTTTGAACCTGCACTTCAGTATGTAAATAGGAATGTGCAAGCTTGATGAACGTCCCAGCATAACAGTTCACACCAGGCGCTGCACTAAACTCATTCTGTGGCACTTTGAGAGCATTTCTACTGGAGGCTGTACCGAGTTTTCTGTTTGGGTCCTTCTCTATCTAGTAATCAATTTTCATTCAAATGCTGGGGAAAGGAGGAGACAACTGGATAAACCAGCTCTGGAAAGAGGCAGCACAAGAGCTCCCCACACAACGCAGCACAGAAGCGGCACTGCTGCTAGGAGCAAGGACAGGAACAGGGCCACCTATCTGGGACCTGCAGGTTTTGTTGCTGGGGGTTCTGACTGCGGCTGTAACCCCACCTGTCAGAGCACTGCTTGCTGCCTTACCACGCTTCTGAGTGCCCACAGAGCTGACCTGGCTCAGCACTGGTGAGGTGAGGGTAAGGTCTGCTCTGGCTCACGGCTCTGTCAGTGAGGCTGACACTAAGCAACCTGTATTTCATGGTCAAGCTTGACATTCTTTGCTCTTTTCTGCTGGGAGATGAAACAGAAATCTTATTAAAGGCAATACAGACACAGCAGAAACTTAAGAAGTTTCACCTAATTCCTGTGATATTATGACTCTTGGTTAGGCAGAAACAGTGCCTCCCTTTACCCCAAATACAGCACTTTTCTAGCTTAAAGCTGCTGAAACACACCTGGAATCAGGCCCTTTGAACAACACTGGAAGCCCATCTACAGCTTTTCAACTATACCAGGAAAGGTAAACTCCTATTGCCAATATGGAGAGTTCTGCTTTCAATGACAGTACATAAAACCCACTCATCTCCCTGCAATAGCTTCAACAGCACAGAGATGTAGGAGACTGTATCAGCACACCTTCATCATCACCCAATCCTGCTTAGGGCAAACACATACGAAGTCTATGACACAGCACTTAGAAACACAAGCATTATTTCTGTGCTAGCACCCGGAACGTCACTTCTCTCAATTGGAATAGCTGGAATGAAGCACAGGACCAACTCTGTTCAAGCTCCCTGCATAAAGAAGGCTCTGTGCCATATTCAGCAGCACAGGGGCTGCAGGCTGTGGGGACACCGAAGGGCTCTGTTTGGTTGCAGAGGGCAGCGTGAGAAGCAGATGAGTACTTTGCTTTAAAGACTGACAGAGATCTGGGACTGGTCTTGCTGATCCTTCTTAGGATAGCAGTTAGGAGGAATACTTCCAATTAAAAGAATCCACTATATGAAATTAAACATTTTTCAAGTGACTCTTTTACTGCCAGCTCCCTTTCTAACCCTTGTTAGAACAAGAACCCTTAACTCTCACTGACTGCTTCTTTTCCAAACGTTGCACCTGGAGAATTCCCATAAAAAAAGGCAGTGGCACAACATACACCGTAACACTGAATCTGTATTCGATCCGTAACCCACCCCCGAAGACAGCAACCAGATCCTGCACACCGTGCTTATAAAACACCTTCTAAGTGTTCACTGCACACCACGATTCTTCTCATCATTTGACAACAGGTAAAATGAATTGAAACGAGCCAAAATAGAAAACAATTTCATTACAGCGGCGGTTTGCTGGCACTACTGCAACAACGCAACACTGCAAACAGAAATTGTTTGCTGAAGCGTTCTCTCTTCTTTCTCCAGTTATTCTCTGTCCAAAAAAAGAAGATGGAGAAACAAAGTATTCCCCAAGCAATGCAACAAATGAGAAGCGCTGCCCCTCGGGATCTGGAGGCATCCTCCCCAGCGCCCAGCTCTCAGCACAGAGGCACTGCTGCTGCTCAGGCTATACAGGTGCAGGGGCACCTTGCTCGGGCCCAAGCCCTTTTCTGTCAGGCTGAACACACACTGCTTCCCTTAGTGGAATACTCTAGATGTTTGATGGCAACAGGTGAAAGCTGCTTTTGCTTGCTATAAACTCAAAATTCACAATATCTAACAGAAGGAAATGAGACTCAGACATTCGTATAGGGAAACTGTCCCCTGGAGAGCCTGAACGCCGGCTGCCTTTGTGTCAACACACAGCACAGCACGATGTGACTGCACAGCCCAGCAGGCAGGGAACCCTCAGCTCTCCAGCCCCAGAAATAAGTCTGTCCTACCCAGAGTTTCAGTAGATATCAACACCAGCCAGGCTTTTTCCTATAGAAATTAAGATCATATAACCACCGAGTGATGATGAGAAAGAGGACGCTTAAAAGAGTTAGGACAGCTCTATGAAATCAAGGACCATGTCAGTCATCTAATTTACTGCACCTCCGATTACGTGGACACAACTGACAGTTTGGCTTCACAACCAGCAGAAACTACTCCAAACCCACACTTTTTCTGAGCAGGACGATCTTGCTGTTTCCTCTTCTTATACACTCCCACTCCTTGTACCAACTCTCACTGTTGTGCAAGAGCAACATCCAGGCAAAAACTGATCCAACGAGAAAACACGGCAGTTGGCTGGCGCTGGGGCAAGAGAGGAAGCACAGGAACACGCTTTCCTCAGCACAGATGGACCAAAGCTCTTGGTTAGCCAACACCACGTTACCTCACTGCCACCAACTGCTCTCGGCGCTCCATGGCCCACCCCAGTTACTCACAACACTGACCAGGCCTCATAAAGATGACTTTCTGGCAATTCAACAAACCTAGAAGACCTGAACAAAAGGGTCTGATGAATCCCCAGTGCAGCACAGGGACTGGAGGATGGGGAAAAGGCAAAGATGGTTGGAGGCAGGGCAGCATGGAACCAAGGCAGCCATCGGGCCAGGCTGTGCCTGAGAAAGTGTGGTTGTGAAACTGTGCCCTGATTATTCTGCGGTTCTGTAATTACCAAATTTCAAAGCAAGCCAGATATGCATATGAATGACAGAGCAGGTGGAGGTGCATGTTTATAAAGAAAGTACCATTAGTGCTTGTAAAGCTGTCTCCTCCTCTAAAGGAGCTGTTCCCAAGAAAAACGGAGGAGATCTGAGCTTGGAGACGGTTATTCATCTCTGCGGGTGTTCTCACCCACCTCTCCTCTCCCCAGGGAACAGCTGAGAGGCACGAGGTGCTCATTCATCTCCGTGGGTGTTCTCACCTTCCCCAGCCTCCTCCCACAGAAGGATTCTAAAGCTTCAGAGAGGGATCAAACATCCCCTAGTCCCAGTGCTGAGCTCCCCATGTGCGCTTCCATGAGGTTTCTCTGCAGCAGGATTAGCACAGGAGGCTCTGACACCTACCAACAGCCTCAGACACAGCGCGCAGAACCAACATCCATCCACCTGCCGGAGCTGTGCCAACAGTGGGCAAAGGCACAGTGCTGCTCTGGGTGCGCCTAACGCTGAAGGGTAATGACACAGACAAAAAAAGTAGTGTAAGAAAAACTCTGGTACTTAAATACTGACATAGGAATAAACCACTAATTAAGAAACGTACTGACCAAGCGTTCCTCATATTTTGAAAAACAAAAACAAACAACATCAACAAGAAGAACATGGATCAAATAACCGCTGCTTTCTTCAGTGACACCCAGAGAGAAATACAAACTGAAGGTGCAGCCATCTACTGATGAATTACCCTGGAAGGACTACACAGAATTAAGGACACACTGGGCTATTTACAGGAACACAGCACACACATGCGTTAGTGCACCAACAAACAGGGATGGGAGGAAAACAACAGACCGCTTGGCAGCTCCGAAATGCATGTGAACAGGACGTGCACTGCTTGCACACCTCAAGGAAACACATATCCATACCAACTGCAATCCCACACGCCGGCGGGTCGGCTGGTGTAGTGAGAAGCAGTACACAAGCACCAGACCGGGAATGCCGAAGGTAACCCCAGCGGCTCGAGCACAGTACGTAGCCCCGCACCTAGGATGGGGCGAGACAGGAAGGCCGCAGGAGGGGCTGCCCGCGGGGCCAGGGCTCACGGCGGCCCGGCTGCCACCCGCAGCCCCCGCGCCGCTGCCCCGCCGCAGCCCGCTGCC